>PVKM010012782.1:0-31179 GCA_004027735.1 Carollia perspicillata | reverse complement strand
AGTTCACGGGCTTACTGGCAGAACCATTGCAAATCTAGGCAGCCTGGCTCCGTACAGGGTACCATACAGCCTCTGACACCAGCAGCCCGCCTCAGACTTGGAGAATTGGAATCTCTACAGGTGGGACCTGAGAATCTGTATGTGAACAAGTTTCACAGGTGATTCTGATGCATAGCCAGAATTAGATCTAAAACTGTGAATCCAAAAATTAACAGTAAGCCTGGGACCACGCGACTAGAATAAGGCCGCTTCCAGGATTTTAAAATGTACCTGATCACGTGAATGGAAGGCCTGCCCTCTAATGCGGACTAATTGCATCCCCTTTGTGAGGAGAGAACCCAGACTCAGATCAAGTACAAAGAACCCCCTAGGGACCTGCAGGCAGAAAGCCAGCTCAGGGGACTTGCCTATGAGACATCTCCCTAAGGGGCTCAACCACATGCTCCCCTTCTCGGGGGAGCCTGGACTGACTGTGTACCTGCCTAGTTCCTGGACTTTGATCTCCCATCTGACCTCCTTCTCACCCCTGCTCTGATCTGACAACTCCTGCTGGGTTGACCCCATCTCTGACCCCTGCCCGCCCCAGTTTTCAGCCTCACTGCTACAAACTGATATCTCACACGATGACAGCTGGAGGCAGGACAATATTTGTATCAGCCAGTGATAATAGGAGCGAGATATCTCTTCCAATAGTGGAGTGACGAATGGACATGTCAAAAGACCTGTTGACTTTCAGAGTAGAAGTCAGGTATCTCAAACCAACTCTGCAACCATCGTGAGTGTGGGATTTAGAAACAGTGAGAAATAAAGAGTCCCCTCGGTACTAAATGGAGCAATGTGCTTTCATCTGTTAAACAAACGGTTATTGGAAGCCATTTCCATGACGGTTCCTGTTTTCGCAGTGAGGGCACAGAAGATGAACAAGACATCAGCTCTGCCCCCCAGGAGTTCCCTTATGCCCAATTCTGCTGGGCACGAAGCGAGCTGATGAACTGGACCAAAGACAAGAAAGGCTGCAGGATTCTACTTTCGGAGAGGGAATGATGCTAGCCTTGTCCGACATTCCAAAGTCCCTCAAATACTGGGCTGGCCTGTGGAAGCCTGGGGGAGCTGATACTGAGCCTCGAGACACAAACACCTTTAAAAAACCTAGCTCTGTCTGCACACCAGAGCATCAGGCCCAGGCCTTCCAGGTAGGCATCAGAAGGGCTCAGGGTTGGGACCTAGGATGTCTCCATTCCCCAGTCCATCCCTGCCTGTATTCTCATTTGATGTGTCCTTTTAGGCAATTTACATCCTCTCCCTGGGCCTCAGTGTCCTCAGACCATTTTTTCTCTCTGAAAGCCCAGCGCCTCAAAGAGTGTTTGATGAATATCTGTTGAATAAGTGAATAAACCTCTGAAGTTCCTTTTCGCTGTAACATTGTGAGTCTATGTGCTGGAGACATGTTTGGGAAAGGGTGGGATTGGCCAGAAAGAAAATGTTTAGTTCTCCTCCGGAGGGACCCCGGGTCACACTCCGCTATGCAAATATATCTGCCCCTTACAGATCGCCTCTCCTCTCTCTTCAGCCCCTTCTGCATTTCTCACCTCCTCTGTACGCCCCTCTGCCCTGAGAAAGGTTGCTGTGGGCTGACTTGTGTCCCCCAGAAAAGATATGGTTGAATCCTAACCCCAAGGACTTGTGAATGTGATCTTATTTGGAAATAGGGTCTTTGTAGATGTGATCAAGTTAAGAAAACGTCATACTGGATCAGGGTGGGCCCCACTCTAACAGGACTTCTGTCCCTATAAGGAGAGGGAACTTTGGACAATGGATCTGTTCAAATGCATGTGTATCACAGGGAGGATGCCGTGGGGTGATGGAGACAGAGACTGGAGTGACGCCGCCACAAGCCAAGGAATGCCACGGATGGCTGGCCACCACTGGAAGCTAGAGGAGTCACTGAAGAGATTCTCCCTTTGGGCCCCCAAGAAGGAACTAACCCTGCTGATACTTTGGTTTTATATTTCAAGCCCCCTGAATTGTGAGAAAATAAACTGGTGTTGTTTTAAGCCACGCAGTTTGTGGTATTTTGTTATAGCAGCCCTTGGAAACTAATACAGTGGAAACTTGAACACTGCTGGGTTAAGGGCCTCACCACCCTCACAGTTGAAAATCCAGGAATAACTTAAGTCATCTCTCTGCATATGTGGATTCCCCATGGAGGATGGAAAGTGCAGTTGACCTTTCAACTTATTTATACATGAAAATAGTGGACCAACATGGTTCAAACCTGCATTGTTCAAGGGTTGACTGTATACCTATCCGAGGCCATTATTTGGAAATCACCCCCATGGATGCATGTTAACAGAGCCCTAAAAACGCCAGTGGCCTTGACATCTCTCCAAATGTTCATTGAAGATGAGTCATCGCTGCGGCTCTCTGAGGCCAAGAAGACTGACTCCCTGGGAGGCCTTCCAAGTGATCATTTAGCAGGAAGAGGATACAAGGGGGTGGGGAAGAGGGTGGCCAGCTGCCTTTATTCCCTACTGGGGACAGCCCAAGGAAAAAAAGGGGCTTTCACACTCTAAGAGGATGTCACAGTCATTTACTTTCACTTATTGGGTAAATACATGTGCAGCATTTACAGTGCTGGGTGTGCTGGGCACTGGTGGAGAGCATGGGCGTCTGGATGGGGGAGGAATGCTAAAGAAATATAACACGCATTCTCTGAGTTCTATCAGCCCAGCTGGCGTTGGAGACCTGTGGTCTGGTGAGTTATTAGCATGGACTTGGGAATCAGACAGTCCTGGTTTGAATCCTGGTTTTACCACTGACTTCCACCATGATCTCGGCCAAGTTACTTAATCCCTTGGGGCATTCATCTAATTTCGAGTATTTAAATAAGATGATGTATGCAGCAAAAGGCTAGAGTAAGCGTTCAATAAATGTTAGTTATTTTTATTATTGGAGAACAAAAGCATTCACCAGAAAGTGCTCAGTAAAAGAGCAAGGTGATTATGATCAGACAGGACCCCTGTCCAGCTCAGGTCCTTATCACCTCTTGCTGGACACTGGTTAAATGACTAGCACAACCCCAGGAGGAAGTTAGCCTCATTTTACCAGGAACATAACTGTGGTTCGGGGGTGTAAAATAGCTTGGCCAAGCTCGCAGAACAAGGAATGCGACAGAGGCAGGGTTCACACGAGAGCTCCCGAGCATATTTTCTTCCTATTTCTGAGTAATGCTTATTTGCAAGTCAGAGCAGGGGGCAGCATACGGTTGGGAGAGGACCTAGAACACGTCACTTAAGGCTGTATTTGCCTCTCCAGGAAGTACACTGTATCGGACTTACATGTGTGTTTTGTTTAATTAGCAAATACATATCTAGGGTTTACTATAAGGTTTTCTAAGCATTTTATGTTAGTAATTGACTTATCTTCACAGGAGCCTATAAGACAGGCACTGTATTATTCCCACGCTGCAGATGTGAAAATTGAGACACAGAGAGGTTAAGCAACTTTCCAGAGGTCACACAGATAGCGAGTAGTGGAAGCAGGATTCACACTTGCTTCTTCGGCTCCAGAGACAATGCTCCTAACCACTGTTCTACGCTGCATTATCTCTTGGGGTGGTGGTGGGCTGGCTGTTGAAGTGTGTACATGGGGTGGGGGAAGGAGGGACTTAACACCCCATATGCAAGCCACCCTTTTGGTGCTATTGCTGCAATAAGGCCACGAGGAATTTGACCCTATAAGGAGAATGGCAGGATTAGGGCTGTTTAGCCCTGGGATTCTCTGAGTCAATAGCTTCGCATCCCTGGCCCACTTCCTGAAAGCTCTTTACGCCTTAGCTTTGGAAACTCTTTGAGCATAAAGAGCTCATTTCCTGTGGCCAGGAAGGACGGGAGGAGTTCCTGATGACAGCTCATCTCCCTCATTAAGACGCTCATAAAAGTGTTTCAAGGAGCCTGACTTATGGCTCTGCTGTTTGTCAGGAACCCCTTCTGCAAGGAGCCACTCTGGTAATTTGGTGTGAGGAGATGTGCAGGGGAAACTAACTCCTTTGAGTCCAGGAATTATTTATGATCCTAAGAAGAGCGAATGTCATTTGGAGAGATAACAAGCCTTCGCCAGCACAACAGGCTGTTTAATATGCCAGGAGGAATGGGAAGCAGCTTCAGCATTCCAAAGCCAGCTAGGAAACCTTGAGAGATTCTGTGCATGCGAGTTGTCTGTTCCTATGAAAGCTCCCTGGCCGAGAACAGCTAACCACGACGGAGGTTTTACCTCTGAGCCAGGGCTTGTGCTAAATGCTTTGCATACATTGATTAATTTAACTCCCACACCATTCCTATTCTATTTTACAAACGAGGAAATTGAAGCACGGAGTGGTTAACTTGCCCAAGGTCACACATTAGTCAGTAGCCAGGTCAGGATGTTAACCCACGTGATCTTGAACACCAAACAGTCAGAGCTTAGGAGAAAATTGGATGTTAAATTAACCTGATAAATTAGTATGTACATATTTTCAAAATTACCTTTGATAATCCCTTAAAATACCTATAAAATTTAGTGTATTTGCTTTGAGGCATACGGCCTTGTCCAATAACCAGTGAGAGCCAAACTAAAGAAAAGAAAGTCCATATGCATGGTTATGCTTTTAACCTGCCCTTAGGAGCACTGTTGAATCCCCTGAAAGGTTTAAAAAGAGGCAGAGAACTATAGGATGTACTCACCTGCCTGCAGGGATGACTATTCTGTTTTTAATAGGTAGCCTCTGTGACCTTAACACATATCACTTGTCATGTGGTATTTTGCTGGATTAAGAGAAAACATATTTTTACATCTTAAGAGGAAGAGAGAGAAATTTCTGTTACAGAAAGGGTTCTAAATTCCAAGCCTAAATTAAATGAACCTGGTACAATGAGACGCCATGAGACTAGCTTTGGAGCCATATAAACCTGCATTTAAACCCTAAATCTGCTACTTGCTAGCAGTGTAACCTTGGACCATTTGCTGAACTTCTCAAAACCTTAGTTTTTTAACCTGGAAAATGGTCATAGCGATGCCACCACGTTAAGATTAATTTTGAAAGTTTCTAGAGTATCGAGCTTGAGTATACATAAATTATAGGTATTAAACACTAGCTCTTAATTGCTATTTGACCTAAGGCAGGTCATGTCATTTCTCTGAGTCTCATTTCTCCTCATCGGCAGTTTGAGCATACTTTTTCTGCCTACTAACCTCACAGGTTATTGTAAAGAAACACTAAGGAACTGGACGAAGTTTGTATGTGGCTTTTCTCAGCTGCTTGGTACACCTGGAATTGGGAGAAGTTGCTGGGAGACCCCTGCTGTAGAAAATAACTCAGGGGAGACCTCAGCCTAAATTCGGAAATGGGCTGAGATTTCCACATTGCCTTTTAGCGTGGCTGTGTGACTTTGGATGAGTGACCTAACCTCTCTGAGCCTCTTTCCCTTTCTATCAAATGGGGTTAACAGTTCCGACACCACTGGGTTATCCCAAGAATCATATTCTGCAGAAAAGTATTAGGCACGTGATCAGCGCTCAATAAATATTTGCTGAAACTAAATCTTTTTGAGCTCAGCCAAATTCAGTTCCTCTTCTTCCGCGGGACGGGAAAGCGCGCAGTGTCTCGGCGCGGAGCCCAGTCAGGTAGGGAAGATGCTCCACTGGGCTCCAGTGTCTCCGCTCCCCTCCGCCCATCCACTACCCCAGTCGTTGTCATGGCCACCGGTTCAAGCCCGGAGCAGCACCTAGGCGTGTTCTGCCCATTCCCCGCCTTTCCAGAGTGACCATTGGCTAGAGAAGCCACGTGATGCTCTCTGGTATGCTAATATATGGTAATTGTCCCCCACGCCCCTCCTCGCCGGGCAGTGTCCGAATAGCCAGCAGGGTGCGCGGCGCGGAGCCGAGGGGGCGGGCTGAGGGGCGGCCCCCGAGAGAGAGCGGCCAGGTGGAGGAGGAGCGCGAACGCGACCGCAGGTAACGGGCGGGCGCGTGCGCGCTGGGCGGGCCCGCGGCGGATCGGCAGCGCGGGGGACTCGGGCCGCCGAGCTGCCGGCTTAACCCTTTAGGCACCCAGCTGTCACGGCCGGGCCGGGGCGCGACGACCCGGCCGGGCCGCGCGGGGCGGAGCGTTGCCGTGGGCACGGACGAGTAGGGGGCGGCGGCCTGTTCCAGGAGCCGTGGCGTGCGTCTCGCGGGGAATCGAGCAGTCCGGGCCGGCGATCCGCCTGGCAGCGCTGCGCCCAGGGTGGGGACCCAGCCGCGGAGGGGGTGCGGGGTTAGCTCTGGTGCCGAGACTTGCGAGAGGCTGCGGGGAACCGGCTGAAGTACCAGTACTCGCGCGGTTTCTCGGGTGGATACCGAGCCGGTCTCGCGGAGGCCCGCGCCTAAGCAGCCCGTGGCCTGGCGCGGCCTGCCTCTCCTCCGCTCGTCCCGCAGAGTGCGAGGAGACCCGGGGGTCAGGCCTGACCTCGGCAGCCTCGGTCTGACAGTCCCGCTGCCGGCACTTTTGACCCCCAAGTCAAGCTGGGGCCCCCTGCGGGACGAAGACGAGACTGGTGTGAGGGGTGGGGGGCGGTCGCACCAGCCTAGGGACCTGGGGATTGTCGTTGCTGGGAAGAGAGGACAGTCTCCTAAAGGAAGAGCAGGCCCCAAGATTTGCCGAGTTTGAGAAGGAAGGATGTCCAAGAAAAGGGCACTGACCCCATGTTTTCTGTGCTGGGTGATGACCTGACACTCATGGGAAAAGGTCGCTGCTGGACACCCGGATCTGGTCTGTCATGTCCAGAGGAAGCGTCTGTTTTGCGTGAGTTTCTAACATTTTTTATAAGGCAAGATTTAAATTCATCTTCCTCCCTCACCCTCCTCCTCCTAGTGTGCTGCAGAAGTGCGTTCTTCCAATTATCCCCTCCTCCCACCGTGCTGCCACCACCACCACCACTAGTTCGCTAAGGTTGGTAGCAGCTTCAGATGCACGGTGTTATTTAGCTTTCTCTACAATAGAAATGCTGCGGTGGGTGATGTGCCACTAATATTAAGCTTGCTCTGAGAGCTTGGAAGTGTGGGGATGAAATGTTCCTATCACCAGTGCGGATGAAAAACTGGCTAATGTACCAGCGATAGAATTTCCTTTTTGAGTCTAAAGTCATTTCTTCTAACTCAAGAAAAAACGTGGTCACGCATGAGAAGTACCAGGAACCAATTTGACTTTTGCAAGGGAAGTGCAAATTGCACTTTCCTTGTTCTTTTAATCACACAACAAACACTAGCAAAATGCCAGGCACTCTGTGTCTTGGGGGTGCAAACATGACTAAGCTAATATATCCTTGTCTTCAAAGACGTAGTGGGAGAGACAAAAAATGCCAATAAAAGCCATAACAACAGAATAGACATGTATATAAAGAGCTGTGGGGACACAGAGGAGGGATCAATGAGCTGTCAAAGAGGGTGCAGGAAGGCTTTCCAGAGAAAAACATGATTAAGCAAGGTCTTGAAGGATGAATAGGAGTTTGCCTTGCAGAGAAGATTGGGAAGCTCAGGTAGGGTAGCCAGAGCAGTGGAAACAGTGAATGCAGACACCTGAAGACTATGGTATCTCCAGGCAAGGGCATTATATAGCAGCCATAGCCTTTTTCCTTCCTCAATAGAGTAACTCCCCAAAAGTGACCTAGAATTTCTAATTCTCAATGGTAATTTCCTTCTTATTGTTCTTTTCCCCATCATCAGTTTTTCTGAGCCTCACTCCTGGTCTTTGTCACTCCTATCTTTCCAAGTCAGGGGCCACATATGGACATGGGAAAGAAATGGGTTGCAGCAGATCCGAGGTGGAGGGCCTGAAAACTGAGCAGGGTGTGTGGCACGACAGGCATCATCCGGGAAGAAAATCTACATCATATAAGAGGAAAATAATGGTCATAATCAGGGAGGCAGTGCTGAACATGAAATCTGCATTTGGTCAAATTGTGAGACCTGGGGACATGAGTAATTAGATCAGAAGCAACAAGGTTTGGACTGTGATGTGGGTCAGGGCAAGCAGTTCGGAACTGACACCATAAATCAGGCAGAAACGACAGAGCCCACTGTTATGTGGTGCCAGCCGCTTGGGGCAGGGCTGGATCTGACAGCGCTGGCAACGGGACAGGCAAGGACAGCACCATCCTGTCTACAGAGAACTTCCAGTACTGCCTACTCTCTGCTCCCTCTCACTATTATTCTCTTTTGATCCGTTGCCACCCATGACCCACTTTTCTAGGCTTCATGTACTAAGGTCTTAAGCTACCAGAGCCAAGAAAATCCTGTTCTGCTGCCTTGGTATCCACCTCTAGAACTGTCAATAGTCCATTTTACCCATAAGTCATCAAGTAGCTAGCCTATTTTTATCTCCTGATCATTTGCAAACAGCATGAATGGGTCCAGAAGTAGTAAGGTGACCCTCATCTACCAAATCCACCTAATGTTTGAAACAGATAAAAAACCTTTTAGCTTTGCTTAAGCCAAAATTTATTTTTAGGATGGATTGTGGTGCATTTTTGGCAAATCTCCTGTCTTGAACTATATTACAGATAAAGCCATGTACAGAAGGCGACACGGAGGTGACAGCACCTACCGGGCACTGCCAAGATTGATAATGCTGAAGTGCCAGAGAATCAGAGGTGCTATCTAAGCAACCTTCTCAGTCACAGACCTACTGAGCACCTGCTTGTGTCGATCCCAGCTCTACCAGTTACCTGCTCTGTGGCTCGGGCACGTTATTTGATTTCATTTTTCCCCTATGTACGAATGCTACCTACCTCTCAGATAGTTGTGAAGATCGAATGATATCACCACTGTAAAGCTAGTAATTCAGTAAATTTTCAAAGTGCTAAATGTGCTATCATAAGAGTTCAAAAAAAAAAAAAAAGAAAGGTCATTATGGGCTATGATTATCATGGAAGGATTTTTCCAGAGACATGGTGAAATTTATTATCTAAAGGCAATGAAGGTGGAAGGGATTTCCAGACAGGGGAAAAAATGTTTATAAAGCCAGAATATGGATGGAAATTTTCAGGGATCCGTTGATCAGACTGACCAGTCTGACAAGCTCAGAAAGTTTGAGTGGAGAAGCGGTAGGATTGGAAGGGCTGGCGGGAGCCAGATTTCAACAGGCACCGGTGCTGAACTAGAGAGTTAGGACTTCATCCTGCGTGATGGCAAGTCTGAAGATGCTCGGTTAGGGAGGTGTGGGGCCTTTAGAGTAGTATTCTAAGAAGATTCTCAACAACAATGTGGGGAATAAACTTTAGTAGGGATGGAAAGAGAACTGTGCAAGCAGTCGGTAAGTTATTAAAACAGTCTAGGGGTGAGGGGCTGTGGAACTGAATCAGGGCGATGGCAGCGAAACTAAAAAGGGATGGGTTCAATAAGCATCATAAAGGAAACATGACTAACTGGATATGGAAGACAGGGAATAAGGAAGGATCTAATATAGCCTTGAACACGGATGGCACGACAAACAGAGGTAGGACAGACAGGAAGGAAAGCCAGTTTGGGCGAGAAGAGAAGCTAAGTGCTGGAGATCTTGAGCCGATAACAGGAACTTGTAAGTGAACACGTCCCATAAGTATTTGGAAGTGGGGGCTAAGGTTCAAAGGAGAAAAGTCAGGGAGTCTTATGTATAGAAGGTGATAATTGAAACCATGTGATTATCTTCGTTCACCAGTGGTAACAGCGTAGGAATAAAAGTCTAAGAGGACCAAGGGCTGAAGCTTGGAGACTGCCCACATTTATTTAGGGCAGTAGGGGGAAGAAATGGCATCAGTACATTAAAAAATAAGGAATCAGAGAAGCAAAAGAATCACCTACTTTATTCACCCAGCAAATGCATTCTGTTCACAACCATTTGTGTGATGTACCTGGCTACACTTGCCGCTGACCGTGGAGGTGTAGTATCTCAGCAGTCAAGTGAAGAGAGGCTTCAAGCTGGAGGAATTGGTCAGCAGCATGGAATTGTACAAAGTGAGAAATGTTGATTGTATTTGCTAAACAGGGGGTCATTAGTAACGTTTTGAAAACAGTAGCTTCGATTCAGCGGGGGATGGCCATGGGGATATTAAATGCCAGATTAAAGAGGACTGTGGCAGGAGATGCTGATAACAGACAGACAGCGTGGAGACCACCCTTTGTGTGTGTGGCAGTGGAACGAAGAAGAGAAATAGGGAAGTGGTCAGAGGAGGCAGAAGAGTCGAGCAAAAGATTTGATCTTCCCTGTCTGCTTCATTATGTTAGTTGTCCTAAAAAATCATTCTCATTCTTTCATCCTGAAGAGCAGTTCAGCAGTTCATTTCTTAAACTTATTGCATTGATAATCATTTCATTGAACAGCAGTAATAATATAGCTACCATTTATTGAGTGCTTACTATGTGCCAAGCACTTTCTGTACATCTATTCACCATACCATGTAATCCTCACAAAACTGGATTACGATCACGCAACTTCTTGGAAGCGTGGAGAGACTAAATAAATTGCCTAAAATCACATGATTAATGAGTGGCAGTGATGGGATTTGGACCCCGCTTTGACTCTAAAGCCCTTCTAAAGCACCAAGCTACACTGTCCCCGAGATTAGGACCAGCTGCCTGGGTGTGTGACCTGCCCAGTCTCCCAGAGCCCTGCATTTAGAAGTGTCCTGTGCTTGGTTTAATGTTCCATTGTTGCTGTCTTGAAATTCTTAATAATTTTTTTTAAACAAGGGCTCTGTATTTTCATTTTGCACTTGTCCCCACAAATTATGGAACTGGTTACACCCAAAGGTGTCTCCTGACACTGGGAAAGCATTCTGTGCTGTATCCTTTGTTTTGATGGCGAAGCCTTATGTCCTTGCTGTGTCGTGGCTCCCAGTCACATTTTCCTGTGGCCTCACTTTGGACTCCTGGTTAAAGGGCAAAAGGGAGATATTTGGAAGATAAGTAGATAGCCAGTATGAAGAGAACAGAGAATAAAGAGGCAAGGGATTATTTACCCAGAATGGCTTCTAGAAACTCACACATCATATCTTGAGAGTATTATTGGATAGAATTACAATCCTGATGCCATTGTTATTCCCAATTTAAATAAGAAATTAGTTTATTTCTATGCCTTTGGAGTTGTATATTCCTGTGTGCTTGTGGAAAGCTATGGAAACCATTTTCAACCTACCGAAACAGAACTTGGGGTTTGAACAGGTGTAACACATCCTGTCCGCCCTGCACTGATGCCTTTTCAGCCGGCTGACGCCACCCCTTCGCCCCCACTCTGGGGACTGCCCAGCAGCTTTGAGTCGTGTGGCCTCTTTACCATCTTTGTCTCGAATGCCCAGGCTCCACTCTTGCCTTTGTTCCCCATATGAATTATGAAAACCAGAAAAAAAATAAGTTTTTATATTGTCTGTCATTTTTTGGCTTTACAGCCACTACGTGTAACTGACCAAAAAAAAAATCAACTTTTCTAGTTTTTATGGTTATTACTCTCCTAAAAAAAAAAAAAAAAAAACAGCAACAAGACAAAACCTTTTACCCGCCCGCTTGCCCCTCTCACTCCTGGTCTCTCTGAGTAATCCTCTGACCAGTGCTGACCAAATCCTGACACCGCTGGATGCTAGCTCACCCCCTGATGGAGTCCTCACACCAGCCGACCTGGATCCCTCTGTGGAGGGTGTGAGACATGACTGAGACTGTGCCGCTTCCTCCCGTCGCCTGTGTCATTCCCATTCAGAATGCTAGTTTTCACTTCCTACCCCACCCATGGACCAGGTGAGCCCGAGCACACGTGAGATTAAACATATGAAGAGATTTAGAGTAGCCCTGACTGGCATGGCTTAGTGGGTTGAGTGTTGTCCTGCAAAGTGAAAGGTCACTAGTTCAATTCCCAGTCAGGGCATGTGCCTGGCTGGGTTGTGGGCCTGATCTCTGGCTGGGGGCATGCGAGGAGCAATCGATCTATGTTTCTCTCCCTCCTTCTCCCTCCCTTTCCTTCTCTCTAAAAAAAAATCTTAAGAAAAAAGATTTAAAGTATAACCTGTGGTATACATCACAAAATAAAGCTTAGATGGCCAGGCGTTCTCCGTGGCCTCTCCTATTGTGCTGGCAGTACAGTCTCCATAGGCACTGTAGCTGTTTCCCGTTGTGTAACAAATTACCCCAAATGCATCATCTTAAAACAACAAAACTCTCTCTTTTCAGATTCAATTCAAGCATTACATCTCAGAGGCATTTCCCAGCTTGCTTTTAATTAATTAGTATCTTCCCTCTCTGATCTTCCTTTGTACTTTAACATCTCATTATAGCCTTTACCATGTACTTGTCACTGAAAGGGACTCTGTCCTTTTTATATCCATAGCTTCAGTTCCCAAAGCCCCTCTTGGAACCTATATAGTAGGTCTCTGTAATGGTTGTTCGATGTACATGAGAATAGCTTGTACCTTTACACACTTTATGCTCTATTCTTTAGAAAACTCACCTATCCTGAAAAGCAACCAGCCTTGCGCCCTAGGGTAGATGCACCCTTCTTCACCTCCCTGTCTAGAGGCGTATGCATCACTGCTGAGAAGATGTAAAGAAGCCATTGTGTTGACTTGCCAACTCATCTCCTCTAGGAGGGACTTCTTAAACTTTTTCTGTCTGTAAGTTTCTGCTTCACCCATTCTCTGAAACCGGTTCTGGCCCTCTTAGGAAATCATATAATGAGCCCCAAGCCCAAAGGCACTCGGTTTACTAACAAAGCCAACGTGGGTTCGCTATTTAAACATTTGACTGTAATCTTTATGAAGGGAGGACCTGGGTCTGGCTCACACGCTGCCATGTTCCCAGCACCAGGCACCATTAGGTGCTTAATAAATACTTGGCGAATGAATGGATGGCACTCCCTTCTTCAGATTCACGTCCCTCTTCCGTTTTCCAGGTCCTGAGCTCTGATCGCCCAGAATCTTAGGCCTGAGTCCCTGGTTTCATGCCGCCCAGGTTTTTGTCTGGGTTGTTGACTCTTCTCTTCTAGCTTCTTGTCGTATCTCATCTTTGGGAACTCGACCCCTTTCTTACTCAGAACTAAGGTACCTCCTTCCTCCTGATCTTCCTAACTAGTAAAGCCAGATTTCCTCAAAAGAATGTTTTTTTTCCTCTACCTATAGCCAGAAACACCCAGCATACATGTTAAATGTGTCTTAAAATATTTCGACTGAAGAGAATTACGTTCAAATTGCAAATGAAAGAGGATAAGCCCTTTAAGAAGCAAGTTTTGGCCAGAAACCAAGTTCTAAAATTTTGTGAATGTGTTGAACTGATTAACTAGTAAGCTTTAGCAATTCAATGCAAATTAGTTTTTATACCAACCAGCAAATCAAAGCGGGGAGCCGATTGATAGTCTAAATAAGTTTGCCAGGGAAACTTTTCCTGACGGAAGAGAGAACCTCACAGGAATTCATACAGGCCCCAGAAAGCAATGCAACCTGATCATTCTCTCTCCTCTTTCCGATGGGGGAATGAAATGATGTATTGTAGGAGCCATAGGTACAGATGAGGGTGGCTTCAGACTTTTCCAGAGACTGTAGGGGTAAGTTCTCCCTCTGGAAGTGGGACTGAGGAGTAGAATTCTCCAGAGCAAATAGGAGGCACCATTCCATCTAAGGAAACATCTAGAAACACAGAGCTTCTCTGAATCCACCTCTGAAAGTGCATTCATTCACTCAACAAAGTTATTCAGCACTTTCTAAATGGAACATTGCCCAGAAGAAAATATGATTATGTTTTCATATTTTTGAAGGTACTATAGTACACCTAGCAGCTGTTCCTTAAATTTTATCTATTAATATTTTGAATAGAGGGTGATATGGACTTAAATATTTAATCCTTTTTTAAAAAAATACACTGTTTCTATAGAAAAAGCATAAACTCAAGTGTATATATTCTGCCATATTTCTATTTTTAGGTCCTTCCCCCTGAGAAAAACTTAACTCATTGGTCCATATACAGCCACACCCCAAGGTGGGTGTTCATTTAGATGACAGTGTGTCATCTAAATTGAAGGACAAGGACAAATCCATGCCATTGATGGCCAAAAACGTTAAGAGACCCTTTGTATTTTAGCTATAATTGATGGGCAGTTTGTGATCTAAAATCTTGGCTGTAAAATACGTTGGGATTGAAATGTATTACACGTCCCCTTGTCTGAGACCCACTATTCAGCGTCCCCTTTCATACTCTCACATACCGGAAGTTGTCACCGTGCAGGGTGACATTCCCCAGCCGGAAGAGAGAGAGCCAAAGGTAACGTTTCCAGCATGAACACTAGAGACAGACTGCTCGAGTTCCAGCCCTGCCTCTACCACTCATTGACTGTGACCTTCACAGCCTCTGCCATGCACTCCGGTCTTCTTTGCATAATTGGGATAATTCAGTGACTTCCTCAAAGAATGATAGAATTCACCATGTCAATGCATGGGAAGCGCATAGTAAGCACTATACACATTTTACCTTTTATTACTTCCTGTAGCCTCCCAGACAGCAGGGTGGGTTCCACTGGAAGGAGCACTGTCGAGCTACGTAAAGGTGCAACAGCTTCCCTAAAGCTGCTCACGTTTGCACTCAGGTTAGCTTCCTCCTTCGTTCAGCACCGAAGCTGTGCATTCCACTCCGTAGGAGGGAGAAAAAGTGAGGGTTGGAGTAAGAGAGAGGAACTTGACCTGTGGAGCCTTTTGAATTAGGGGTTACTTCACAAAGGACAGCAACACTAAAGCACATGAAAACGAAACTGCTTTCTTAAAGGCAGACACGGGTGGGAGTGATATAAGACAGGGAATGTCATACTGGCTCAGGCCAGTGGTGTATCGAGCCCAACATTCTGTCTCTGGTCACCATAACAAGGGACAGTTGGGGGCCGGTGCTGTAGCTGCCGTCTATGACAAAATCTTCTAGTAATAGGAATGGGCCTGCTGGGTCTTATTCACCGCAGTATTTAAGCTTCATTTCAGCTTTGGCTCTTAAATCTGTTCACTTACTAAAAACATTTTAAAGCTCTGTAGCCCATGTCAGTAGCTAGGGGTGCAAAGATAAGTAGAACCACACCCTCACACCCCAGAAGTTTCTGAAGGACGACAGACATGGAAACACTGATTATGCTGCTGCACTTAGTGCCATCATAGAAGTAGGGACATGGTGTTTAGAAAGCTTAGAGGAGAAATGGATTATGCTTAGAAATGTCTCCTTCTGGAGAGAGTGACGTTTGAGATGACAGCAGAAGGATAAGGAGGTGTCACTCAGGCAGACGGTGTACCCCGGAAGCAGCAGAGGTGCAAAGGCGGGGTGTCTGCCGAGAGCACGGCACACACAGGGAGCTCCGTGTGATCCGACGCGACTGGAGGACAATGCGCGAGCAGAGGAGAGGCGGGAACGAGCTGCAAAGCAGGCCAGACTCCCACACGAAAGGCTTGGCGTGTCGGGCTAAGAATTTGGGCTTTACGTGGGAGGCCGTGGGGAGCTGTTGAAGCACTTTTGGGGTAATGTGACCAAATCTGCCTTTTAAGAGGATCGAATCAGCAATGTGGAGGCCGGTTGAACAGAAGCGAGAGCAGAGACAGATCATGCAGTTAGAAAGGGGAGCCTCCAGCTCCACTTCTCATCCCCGGCCGCTGTTTTTACTATGGAATATGTACAGGGTGCAGCAAAAGTGGGCTTACAGTTGTTCATGTGGAAAATAATGCAACAGTTAATAAATAATAGTGCGAGAATAAACTGTGTCTTGCGTGCTCCCAACTGTAAACCTGCTTTTGCCACGCCCTGCACATTTGTTCATTGAAACCGGATGGCATGCCGAGCACTGGGCTGTCTGCTGGAACACGATGCGAAACAGCACACCAGCCGTACCTTGGAGTCACTCGCAGTGCTTTACTTGTCCTAAACAAAAGCTGTCGAGTTTTCGGCTTTCCTTGTCCGTCTTCTGCTTCCTCTCAGTCCTAGCACCTGCGTTCTGACGTGTGAAAATGAGCTAGCTTGTGCTCACTCGTCTGTCACTCCGTTACTTTGCTGTCCCTGTCACAGTCTCCGTCCTCTCTGCCTCCATCTATCCAGAGTGCAAAGTTCTGATCACTTACTGAACTCCTGTAGAGAATGAACCTGTTACCTCCCTGTTGTAGACTTCAGCTACTTAAATTCTTAATTCACTCTCTCGTTTCCCCCAAACCTCAAGAGCTATGGGTTAGCACCCTTAGTCACACATGAAATGCTTTGGACCCTACTTCCTGTCCTGGACTAGCTTACAAAGCCCTTACTTTCCTCATTCTTTTTTTTTTATATATATATATTTCCCAAAAGATCTGCAGGCTGCATTATTTTCTTTGCTTTTCCTATGTGGTGTTAATGCCTTTCACCCATGAGACCACAGTTCCCAAAGGAAAACCGCCACCCCTGAAAATAAAGAAATTAAAGATGAGACGACAGTTCTACTGCAACAGAAGACAGAATTTTGTTGGAAATAGTAGTATTTAGTACATAATAATAATTTGTGATTCCAGTTTGTTGAGCACTTGTTATATATTCCAGTTGTCGTGCTAAAACATTGAGTGAGTTCTTATTTAATCCTCACAGAGTTTCTGTGAGGTAAGTACTCTTATCACTCCTGTTGCACAGATGAAGAAACAGGCTCAAAGGCATGAAATGATGTGTCCAAGGTCATATCCCTAAGACACAGTAGAGCCAGGTCCCCGACCCAGCCCTGAGTCCAGGAGTGAAGCTGGTCACTGCTGTACGGTGTGGGGCAGAGATGCAGGGTCTGAGCGCAGGAACCTGTGCTCATCAGGACCGAGCCCCTCATTTCCAACCCTCCCTCGGTCGTAACCGCCATTATCAACTCCAGTTTCTCCCGATGTTCTTGATTCTTACTAGTCATTTTAATAAGCTATTTTATTTGTATCACAAGAAGTCATAGTGAGTTTCTAGTAACATGGCCTCCCAAAGTTTGTGATGTTTGTCTGATTTTATAGAGTGGAGATTGCATGTTAGCCCTGCAGACTGTTCTAGTTCATTGTGGAGGCTGTACTTATAGTTTGGGGACCTACCTCCAAGTGACTAGATCATGCCTTGGAATGTGGTTGCGTGTCCTAACAGGTTTGTTGTGGAAAAAGCTAAATGTCCTTTATAAAAATGTTCTTCAGCCCTGACCGGCGTGGCTCAGCTGGTTGGGCATCATTCCACAAAGTGAAAAGTCCTGGTTCAGTCCTGGCCAGAGTGCATGCCTAGGCCGTGGTTTGGTGTCCAGTTGGGGTGCATGCAAAAGGCAGGTGATTGATGTTTCTCTCCCTCTCGCCATGTCTTCCCCTCCCTCTTAAGGAGAAAAAAAAGTTGTTCATGTTGTAATTTCCACGTAAGATCAATCTATTCCTAGTAATGAGTGTGGTAGGTGGAATAATGGCTACCCACATTAGGTCCTAATCCCTGGAACCTACAAATGTTACTTTATAAGGAAAAAAGGTCTTTGGAGGTGTGATGAAGTTAAGAATCTTGACATAGGGAGATTATCGTAGATATCTGAGTGGGCCCTAAATCCAATCACAAATGTCTTTATAAGAGAGAAACAGAGGGCCCTGGCTGGTATAGCTCAATGGCTTGAGCACTGGCCTGCAAATCACAGGGTCACCAGTTCGATTCCCAGTCAGGGCACATGCCTGGGTTGCGGGCCAGGTCCCCAGTAGGAGATGTGCAAGAGGCAACCACACATTGATGTTTCTCTCCCTCTCTTTCTCCCTCCCTTCACCTCTCTAAAAATACATAAATAATTTTTTTAAGAGAAAAGCAGAGTGAGATTTGATACACACAGAAGAGAAGGCAGTGTGACCACAGAGCAGAGATTAGAGTGATGCAGCCACAAGCAAAGGACTGTCGGCAGCCACCAGGACACAGAGGAGTCCAGGAATGAATCCTCCCCAGAAGCTCCAGAGGGAATGCAGCCCAGTGAAACTGATAGTGAACTTCTGGCTTCCAAGACCGTGAGAGAGTAAATTCTGTTGTTTTAAGCCATGAAGTTTGTGGTAATTTGTTATGACAGCCATAGACAGCTAATACAATGAGAACAGTCACTTATACTGCTTACTTCATTTTGAGGGCAAATATCATGACTTAAGGTGACAACCAACTAATATAACATGTATAAGAAATAATAATTTCAGCAAACACTTGTGAAGTACTTACAATGTACCAGGCACTAGGCACTATTAAGCATTTTGAAATGTATTTACTCAGTCTTCGTAACAACCATGGAGGGGGTTCTATTATATCCATTTACAAGTGGGAACTTCGAAACACAGAGAAATTGGGTAACTTGGCCAAAGTTATGTAACTAGTAAGTAGTGAGGCCAGGACCTGAACCCAGACACTCTGGCTCCAAAAATTCACGCTATTAAACCCCATACCACACAGGGCTTTGCACTTGGGAGAAATTCAACAAAGAACACTAGCAACGTCTAAATGTTTTTCAAGCTTCTGGCTACTTCCTCTTCTCTATATTTTCTGCTGTGTTCACTGAATTTGTCTTCTATTTGTCATCCTTTATTTTTAATATCTTTTAAAAAAATATCCTTGTGTGATTTTGGTATCAGAGTAATTCTTGCCTCATAAAATGTCTAAGTAGAAGTTTCCCTTTTCTATTTTCTGGAAGATTTTATATAGCATTGCTATTATTTCTTTCTTGAATCTTTAGTAGTATTCACCAATAAACTCATCTGAACCTGGAGCTTTCTCTGTGGAAGTTTTAAACCAAGAATTCAGGTTATTTAATAGATAATGGGCTATTCAGATTATCTGTTTTGTCTTGAGTGAGCTCAGATAGCTTGTGTCTTTCAAGGAATTTGTCCATTTCCTCTAAGGTATTTACTTTGTTGGCATAAAATGACTCATAATATTACCTTATCCTTTTAGTGTCTGTAGGATCTCTTTCATTCCTATTATTGGTCATTTGTGTCTTCTCCCTTTTTTTCTGATCAGTGTGACTGGAGCTTTATCCATTTTGTTGATATTTTCAAAGAACCAGCTCTTTATTTCATTGCTTAGTTTTTCTCTTTTCTATTTCAGTATTATTTTCTTCCTTATATTTACTTGTACTTCATTTGCTCTTCTTTCTCTAGATTCTTAAGGTAGACTCTGAGGTTAATGATTTGGGATTTTTCCTTTTTTTTTCTTCTAATATAGGTGTTTTAATGCTATAAATTTTCCTCTAAGTATTGCTTTAGCTATAGTCCATACATTTTGATATATAATATTTTTGTTTTCATTCAGCTCAAAATAATTTTTAATATCCCCTATGATTTCTTCTTTGACCCATGAGCTATTTTGAAGTGTACTGTTTTAAAATATTAGGGTTTTCCCAGTAGCTTTCTGTTACAATTTCAAGTCTAAGTCTGTTATGCTTTATATGATCTTGATTCTTTTAAATGTATTGACGCTTATTTTATGATCTAGAATATGTATTCTATTGTCATTTATATATTTTTATGTAATGTAAGTTATATATGTAACTTCCTTTAACATATGCATGTAGTGCTGTTCAAGTGTTTTATGTCTTTATTAATTTTCCTGTCTACTTGTTCTGTCTATTACTAAGAGAGGAGAATCGGAATCTCTGTAACAGTAAATTGTTTTTTCCTCATCTCAGTCTGTTAGTTTTTTGCGTTAAGTGTTTTGAAGCTCTGGTGCTGGGTGTATTCGCATTCAGGATTGTGTCCTCTTGATGAACTGACCCTCTTCTCACTGTGAAACGATCTTTTTCCCTGGCGTTATTTCTTGTTCCGAAGTCTACTTTGCCTGATATTGATATGATTACAACAGTTTTCTTATGGTTATTGTTTGCATGGTATAGCTTTCCATTCTTTTAGTTTTAGCTAATATACATCTTTATTTTTTAAAGTGGTTTCTTATAGAAAGCATATAGTTGGGTCTTGCTTTGTAATCCAATATGAAATTTTCTGCCTTTTGATAGGAATGTTTAAACAATTTAAATTTATTGTAATCATTGATATGGTTGGGTTTCAGTGGCCCATCTTGCTCTTTGTTTTCTATTTATCCTAACTGTTCTTTGTTCCCTTTTTCTCTTTTTGCCCAATTTTGGATTATTAAATTTCTTATTTATCATTTCATTTTATGTTTATTATTGGCTTCTCACCTATATGTCTTCATTTTACCTTTTTTTAGTAATTTCTTCCATGTTTATAATATACATCTTTAACTTATCCTTGTTTGTCTCTGAATAGTATTTATCACTTTGTGCATAGTTGCTGGTTCACGACCTATTTTCCCAGGTGTAATCTGAAACCTGCCCCCATACACAGAGCGCAGGGAGAGACTGGAGAACCAGGCAGACCATTTCAGACTGGTGGGTGGGTGGCAGTTTCACTGAACAAGAGAACTTAGTTAAAAGGCTTGCCTTGAGCAGCCACAAGACAAGTAGTTTTTCACACCTGCCTGCTAAATCTTAAGTTTATATAGAGCCTTTAACTGGATTCAGTCACATACAACATCCAGATAGTCTCAATACCACATTCCCATGTCAAGTCTGTATCTTTGGGGCAGCTTCTGGGATGCAAGAAGGCAGGTGGGACACGAATTCTAAGGATGGGGTGGGGCGGGGAGCCTCCAGTTGCCCAAATTATGGGTCAGCCAGCAGGCATGTCTTTTCCATGACCTCCCCCGACAATAGTGTAAGAACTTTAAAACTACATACTTCTATTGCTCCCCTCTTATCCTCTGTGCTATTATCATGTATATTATTTAATATGCCGTTTTTTAAATAGTCAATTATCTTTCAAAAGGTATTTTAATAAGAAATCATTACTTTTATATTTACCAATTTATTTACTGTTTAGACATTTTTATTATTTTGTGTTTTGATCTTTCTTCAATTTCCTTTAGCCTAAAGAACTTTCTTTAACATTTTTGGTAGTGCATGTATGCTGGAATTAATTCTCTCCATTTTTTTCTGTTTGGAACATTCTAGTCTACCTTCATTTTGAGAGAAATTTTACTAGATCAAGAATTCTAGGTTGACAGAGTTGTTTTTTATTTCTAGTATTTTAAAGATGTCTATTTCTTGCCCACTGGCTTAAATAGTTTATGAGAAGAAATCTGCTCTAATTTTTTTTGCCTTTGGTCCTTTATAATGTCTGTTGTTTTCTCTGGCTGATTTTAAGATCTTCTTTTATCACTTGAGCAATTTCATTATTATGTTCCTTGGAATCATTTTCTTTGTATTTATTCTGCTTGGATTTGAGGTCCTTGGAGCTGTGGGTTTATAGGTTTAATCCAATTTGGAAAATGTTTAAGCCATTGTTTTTTCAAAATTTTTTCTATCCCCTTCCTCCCAGGATTTTCCTTCAACTCGAAACTTCATGAATGCTTGATATTGTCCCACAGGTCGCTGATGCTCTCTTCACTTTTATCCCATTCCATCCTCTGTCTCTGCGCTTCATTTTGGGTAGTTTCTAATGCTGTGTCTTCAAGCTCACTGATCTTTTCTTTTGAAGTTCCTAATCTATTATTAGTCTAACTCAGTTCAGCTTCAATTTCAGATGTTATATTTTAGTCTCTAGATGTTTATGGTTTTCTTATATCTCCTTTCTCTTGTTCTCACATTTATGTTTTCCTCTACTTTTTGAATATGTGCAGTATATTTATTAAAGGTGTTTTAATATCCTTGTTGCTAATTATTTCATGTCCATCATTTCTGGGGATTTCTTTAAAAATTTTTTTAATCATCATCTGAAGATATGCTTAGGGAGGGAGGGTGGAAGGGAGGAAAAGTGGGGGAGAGGGAGAGAAACAAGCTGTAAGGGAGAAACATCGCTAGGTTGCTTCTCATACGCACCCCTACAGGGGATCATACCTACAACCCAGGTATGTGCCCTGACTGGGAATCAAATCCACAACCTTTGTTATGCAGGACAACACTCCAATGAACTGAGCTGCACAGCCAGGGCTCTGGGTATGTTTTTATTTATATTGTTTTCTCCTGGTTAATGAAATTCTTTGCTTGTCTGGTAATTTTTAACGGAATCCTGGACATTGTTAATTTTATGTTCTTGGTTGCTAGGTTTTCCTTTGGAATATAGTTAAATAACCTGGAATAAGTTTGATTCTTTCAGGGATTATTTTTAGGCTTTATTATGGAATAAACACAGTAACATTTATTCTAGGAGTAACTTAGCCCCCCACTACTATGACAATACCCTTCTGAGGATTTTTATCTAATTTCTCATGTATTACAAGGTCTTGCTACTCTGACTTATGTGAACACAAACTGTTCCCAGCCCCGTATGAACTCTAGAAATTTTTCCACTTACTCCTTTCCAGTAGCCTTGAGTAGGCTCCTCTCATGCATGTGCAAATCCGTACTCAGCCAAAGACTCCAAGGAGGCATGCCTGTTGATAGAACTGTGTAGTGTGTCTGTCTGTCTGTCTCTCTCTCTCTCTCTGTCTCACTGTAGCACCTTTCCTACTGTTTCCTTATCCCACAAGTTCTAGCCACTTGGCTCATCTGGATCTCTAATCTCCTTCTCCTCGACTCCTTCAGCTCAGTGAAACCAGTGAGCTCTGGTTGGGTGCCCCATTCCTGCACCTTGGAGACTGCCTCCAGGCAGAAAGCTGGTACACATAGGGCTTACTTTGGTTTTTTTTCTCTTTTCTCAGACATCATAGGTCAGCATTGTCTGTCAACCAATGTCTGAAAAACATTGTTTTATGCATGATGTTTGATTTCTTAGTTCTTTAAGGCAAGAGGGTAAATCTGGTCCCTACTTCTCCGTTTTTAAGTGGAAGTTTCTAATATCTTTTCTAGGGACCTTCCATGTTGAGAGTAGGTTCCTGTCTTTAAAGAAACTATGTCATTTCAGACATGGCTTGGTTCTTCATCTGGCGATAAAAAAAGGAACCCCATAGTTGGTACCTTGCTTTATCATGCTTGCTAGTCAACCATAATTATGATGACTATAATATGATGTTCATTTTCTTTATAGGTAGGTGTTTTTATTGTTTGTTACTAGGAATTACTGGTCCTGCTATAGTGACTGCATTTTTGTAAAGAGGCATTAAATTATAGTCAGAGTGATTCATCCTCCCTATTGCTCGTTCCAGCCCTACAAAGGGAGATAGTACTGAGGGGGACATCAGCTGGTTTAATCTTCCATTAAGGTTCTATTTGCATAGCCTGTGATCTCTCAAGGCTCCAACTGCCCATTGCCTCAACAGACCTTTTGTACAAATAAAATTGAATCAGCAGATGAGTGAGTAAGTGTGTCTGGATAGCAGCCTTGGAATCTCACTACCCTTCTCATGCGCGAAGCTGCATTTCCCAGCCCTCTCTGAGCACACACAGTCTGTGTGGGGTCAAGCCCAATTAGGTGCTCTCATCTACTCTCTTACAGAGTTGGCCTTTTCAGCTTCGAGAAGAAGCATGACCCGCTCCATTCAGCTGCCGCTCTCAGCCCATTCTTTATCTTCTTCTCTTATGTTCCCATGGAGTGAGGCTCTGGGTTTGTCCTGCACATGCTCCCTGAGTGAGTCATTCACAAAGACAGCCTGCTCTCCAAGGAAAAGCAGTGAGCCAGTGAGGAAGGAGATGACGAATCGTGCCAGACGGACGGGAAGAGTACGGCATATTAAAAATGACATCAGTGCAGGAATCCCACCGGGATTGAGCTGCTGCGCTTTCCCTGGAAATTCCAGCTCATTCTCAGGCATTAAATTTTTTTCTGTAAAGGAGTGGGGGCAGGTTTGATTCTCTCCGTGCAACAGAGGCAGTTCAGCAGCCGGCACAATTAAGCCTCATTGACCATAGCTGCACAGAACTACTAAATATACAACAGACAGACCTTCCGGGAAGACGCATGGCATCGGCAATAATAACTTCCCCTTTGGGTGTTCTCTCAGAGTACTTTTATTCGGTTTGGTTGTGAGAGATACCCTAATGTCAGAAGGGCAGTTTAAAATGGAGTTTATTATTTAATAATAGAAAACAATCACATTTTAACTATGTGACATTCTGTTACCGTTAAATTCCTGGCTTTTAGCAATCAGTTCAGTTCGACAAATATATAGTACGAACCACCTACCCACCACTGATGGATGAATGTGACTCGATTCAGGCTGGCCAAAAACGCTGAGAGAAGCTGTGTGTGGACCAGGCGGGGGGAGGCGGATGGAATTAGGGGAATGTAGAGTTGTCTGCTAATCAGTGATAGGTGGACTGAAACTAGATGGATCCGAGAGGGAAGGAACTCTAGTTTATTTTATAATAATCTATTTTTTCTACTACACAAACAATATATTTTCATTATAGAAGATTTGGGGGTGGAAAGGAAGTATTAAAGCCAAGGGGGGGGAATAACCATAATCCCACCACCCCAAAGTAACGCTGTTAACATTTTATTTTAAATGCTGCTAGTTTTTATGAGTACATATATATTTTTTACAAAAAAAGGATCTTGCCATATATGTTCTTTCATAAAGTGCTTTTATCACTATATTGTGAACATCTTTGTGTCATTAAATAGAGTACTCTACTCCATAAAAAGTATTGTAACTAACCCCCTTCCGGTGGGATTTTAAGTTCTCGATTTTCCCTCTTATGTGATTCAGGTAGCTGAATCTTTGGGAACATCCGTGACTATTTTTAAGGCTAATTCATAAATAAGGCCAGTTCACTAGATCAAAAGGTATATTAAAAACTGCGGTTCTTGATGCATATTTTTGGTATTTCCCCCCAGTTCATACATCGGTCAACAGCGGGTGGAGGAGGAAAGTCTGACTTCTAAGCTGGACGTTACGGAACAGCGTTATACTCTGTATTTGTATTTACCTGCTTGTACATACATCCTTACGCTCTGGTTAAACGCTCAGACTTGATGTAAAGTAGTTTTTATTGTTCCCAGTATTCAGCTACTGTCCTACCGCAGATAGGTAGGAGGTGAGGGAGGAGATGGACTCCTGAGAATCTAGTTCTCACGAGCCCAGAAGCCCCAGGCTGTGACAGACAAGGCAAGACTGGCATCTCGTCTCTTTGTCCCAGGTCCTGGGGAAGGGGGGGATGCTTAGACAACGCAGAAAGGATCTCTAGTCTCCCAGAGCACCCCATTTCAGCGTGAGACAGCAAACACACACCCATCTACGGCAAACACCGTGCAAAAGACAAATTCACATGATTCAAACTGTTACTTCCTTTTTTTGGTCAATGTTTTCGATATGTTATCCCTTTGCTTATAAACGGAGCTGACAGAATGTGACCAAAATAGACCAGCTGACTACTTCTCTCCTCCGTTTAAATGTCCTCTGTTGGCTCTGCATCACCCTTGATCCAGGAGCTTTCATTTCTGGTAAGAGCGGGCTAAGCAGGACCCCTGAGGACTGCTGGAAAAGTGGAGGAAATATTCTTTTTACGTTTCTTACATTTGTTGAAGAGCTGGCAAAAGAGGAAGATAGCACTGGGCCGAAATCTAGGGTAAAGCAAAACCCGGAGTGGAAGCTGAGCGTTCAAACCCTCCTTTTCCCTGAGGGCATTTGCTAGTCCGGACAAAATATCTGTGGAACCGGACTGCGTTTTTGGTGGCCTTGCAGGACAGAGGAGACAGGAATCAAAACCCGGCACCTAACCTAGGTGAGAAACCAAAGAAACCATCCCTTTCTCTAAGCTGGGAACCTAAAAGGCCACACCTTCGAAGTGAGAGTAAACTGAGAGTGAACCAGCCCTGGGGCAGTTCAAACTGGTGACACTGAGGTGGTGCAGGGAATGTCACCCTCTTGACTCAGGTGAGAATGGTTCCGAACCAGCAGTGTCCCCTGGCAGACACAAAGGGAAATCCTTTCTAGAGGACAGTGCCATTATCCTAGCACTCAAATTAATCTTTAAAATAATTTTTTTGAAGAATAACGTCTAGCAGTCAGAGATAAGCAGTTCTACAAAATAACAAGACAGCCTGAGTAATAACCAAGAGATGCAGCGGACAACACAAAGTCCCACGAAAAGTTCAGATATTGCGATTTGTTAGACTGGAAAACAGGTGCTGACTACGTGTAATGAGATCTTCTTAAATGAGCTTGAAAATACCTGCAGGAACAGGAATCCATAAAAAGTACTGCAACAGATTTCAAAAAGAACTAAAGAGAACTTCTAAGGCTAAGAAATAGCCCAATAGAAGACCTCAGCAAACAGACGTATTAGCAGAATATGCACAGCTGGGGAGAGAGCTGCAAGATGGAGCGGAAGAAATTGTCCCAAACGCAGCAGAGGGCGTAACCGGAGAGGACATCTGTAACACAGGGTAAGAGGCAGAAGGCCAGAGTAAAAGGCCTAAGGAACATGCTTTTCATGAGGGCCCCAGAGGGTGAGGAGGAGCAGTTTGGGACAGAGGCGTCTTTGACAAGATCGTGGCTGAGAATTTTTTTCTAACCAAACCATCGGTCCACAGACTCAAGAAGCCTAATGAGTCCTAAGATGATGCATGAAAAGAAATCCACACATCCTAGGGAAACTGCAGATAAATCTTCAACAAATCAATAAATCAACCGATTACCTTGAAAGGAGTAGCACGCAGGCTGATGGCTGACCTCCCAATGGCAGCAAGGGGAGCCAGAAGAGGAAGCCTTCCGCAAATTCTTTTCTGCAAAGTATGTGTTTGACAAGGACCCCCTGCCGAGGAGTAAGTGGAGCCATACCTAGTCCTCACTCCAGTCGCCAGAACCTATGCCTGGCTCAGGGCTGTGTCTGCCTAGGGAAGGCAGCGCCTTTTTCTAAATCCTGCAAGGGTATATCTTCCGCTTGTGCCGGTGGGCAGCAGCTGCCCAGCGAAGGTGCCCTGTGTTAATTCGGTTGAAATAATCAGACGAGCTAGTAACAGTTATGTAGAAGGGAGTAAGGTGACTTCAGAGTGTCTCTACGAGTTTCGAAGTTTTACTTGTTTCTCTTTTCCCCATCAGTGGGCCCAGTCAGAGGAAAACTGAGCTTAAATGTATATCCCAGGAGGAAATTTAAAGCCATTTCGAGGCAAGCAAAACCTGAGAGAGTTTGTCATGACTATCTAAATATAAATAGATGTAATCTTTCCCTTAACAGAAAAAAATTGTCACAATGCATAATAATTCAACTGGAGGTGATTTTACCCCCAGTAACATCTGGAGGTTTACCCCAAGGAACATTCGGAGGGTTTTTTGATTGTCATAACCTGGGATGGAGGGGCATCTGTTGGCATCCGGTAGCCTGGGGAGCTGCTAAACTCTCAGGCACAGGACTGCCCCCATAACAGAATTATCAGGCCCAAAATGTCAATAATGCCACGGTTGAGAAACTCTGATATAAGTGAACAGAACATTTGCAAACTCAATCATGGTAAAAAAGAAATACCATGAAAATCCACACACACCAAAGGAAAGCTGATTTAGCTATATTACTGATGGGAAAAATTATCTTAATTCAGAAAACATTTCTAGAGATAAAAAGTATTACTTCAAAAGGATAAAAGTCTCTTTATCAGTAAGATATTACAATTTAAAAATTATATGCACCCAATAAAATGGCATCAAAATATGTGAAACAAAATTTTTCAGAACTCTGGGGACAAAGACAACTTGTCAAAGTGTTTTATGTTCACATTTCCCTCAGTATTTGATATTATAAGCAGCCAAGAAAAACCCCAGTGAGAGTACATAAGATTTGAATAATAATTAACAAATTTCACTAATGGGCACATAGAGAACAGCTGCCCAGTGCATATTCTCTTCACGCACACGTGGGGCATTTGTAAAAGTTGACCATACACCAGACCATGGAGCAAGTCTCAACAAATTCCACAGGATTAAAATCACATAATTATGCTCTCTGACTACAGTGTAATTTTGTAATTATGTTACTAAGATAAAAGGGACTGGAAACACACACTATGCCCTAAATATATAAAAATTAAGCAATACATGTCTATAGAACCCTTCTGTTCAACCCAAAGAAAGTAAAGACAAGAACCGAAATTAATGCATAGATCAGCAAAACCCAAAGTTGGTTCTTGGTAAAGACTAATAAGATTGTAAATCCTTATAAAGACTGACAAAGAAAAAAGTCAGAGATAACAAATATCAAGAATAAAAAAGAAGACATCCCTGTAGATCCTACAGACATTAGAAAGGATGCACTTATAAATGAATGAGCGCCAGCTTCTTACCCTGGGTGAGCTACTCCCTTCCTTCTTCTCGTTTTATACCATTTGCCTCGTTTCCACTATGCGGCCATCGAGCATGCCAAGTTTTTTCTACCTTGGGGACTCTGCACTGAATACTCATTTTTTCTTCTGAGATGCAATGCCTGTCTCCTTGTAGCTCCATCTCAGTTTCAACCATAGCACCCTCAGCAGGGCCTTCTCTGACTGCCAGTCCAAAGTAGCCACCAGTCATTCTCCAACAGAGTAGGAACTTTATCTCACTCAACACTCTATTCCAGGGTACACACAGTAGGTGCTCAGTAAATCATGGTTGACTGAAATACCATCTTCTGAGTGAGTCATGGAGATGTGAGCTGATGAAAATAAGGACAGAAGTAGAAACAAATGAAGAAAAATAAAACTAAGAACATATGGTGTACAAAAATATAGTATAAAGAAAAAGAAACAAGAAACCAGAAAGTGTGTACAATGGGCTAAAAGGAGGAAAAAGGGAAATAATTATACAGTAATGCTATTGTGGCTCAGCAAAAATCTTAATTAGAGGGAAAGGAGCTAACTTTATTGAGCTCCTTCTGTGCCAAAGGATGTTGGGCGTTTTGGAAGGTTTTATTCCTACTCAGGGCTATAATCAAAATAGTTTCCTTGTTGTCACCCCTTTCCTAGGAAGAAAAGAGAGTGGGCTCTTTCATCCTGTGAACGGGGGCAGGGAGGCCATTTGCTTTTGTGGAGCGATGTTTGTCCAGGACTACAGGTAGTGCCGTCCACTGAGAGAAAACATTAGAAAACCCACTTCGGAGGAAAGTCATAAGTTTCCTTTCCAACAGGTTAATATTGAGAGGCTTTTGAAACATTCAAGTGGAGGTGCTGACTAGATAATGGGGTACATCAGCCCCGAGCTCAGAGGAGAGGTCTGAGCTGGGGACTTAGAATCGCTGACGTACAGACGGTGATCGATGTCATGGGCGTGGGTGTTGGCGTCCAGAAAGGGAGGACAGAGTAGGAGGAAACCAGGCTCCAGGGACGAACCTTGGGAAGCTCCAGCCCTTAATGGTTAGGTGGTGGTAGTCAGGCCTTTGGAGGAGGTTGAGAAGGAATGGCCAGGAGAACATGGTTTCATGAAAGCCGAAGGAGAAGGATGGTCAGTGGTGTTGAATGCTGCTGAGATGTCAGGGAAAGTACGGAATTAAATGTTTATTAGAATTAGTGGCACGACAGCCTCTGACCTCAGCGTGAGAAGTTTTAGCAGGGTGGGAATAGAAGCCGAGGCAGTCTCAGCTTTGCACCTGCAGTGCCTCTGTGTAGGTAGACACTCGGTCTATTTTTTCACTGGTTTTACCGTGGAATGTTTAAGCAGAAGAATGTATAATATGTAGATGTAGACTTTAAGGAAAAATTATGAAGCGAACAATGTTTACTGATCACCCAAGTTAACAGAACCTTAAAAGATACCTCCCGGGTTGCATCTACCTTCTTTGTCCACCCAGAGCTATCTTTCTGGCAACTACTGTGATAAATATTCCCTTGCTTCTCTCTGCCGTTTCACCGGATACGAGTGGTTCCCTAAACAACGTACTATGGTCTTTACAACACACTTCTCCGTTTTGACCGGTTTTGAATTCTGTGTGAATGGAGTCACACTGCAGCCACGGCTCCGGATCTTTCAGCTGTTGCCCCGCGTTCTGTTCTCCAGAGTTGTCTGCGGTGACACACGGGACGACACGCCATTCATTTCACCGTTGTGTAGCATTCTGTCGAAATGTAGCGCCATTTGTTTTTGCCTTCTGCTTCCGATAGACATTTGCTCACTTCCGGTTTTGCTCTAATGAGCGGCACCACCGTGACATTTATCGTACATGTTGCCTTACGAAGTTGTGTAAGAGTGTTCTAGGCTGGGTGCACACATAGGAGTAGAATTGCTGGGCCGTCGGATACGGGTATGCTCAACTGGATTGTGAAGTGCCAAGCTGTTTTCTAAAGTGGTTATCTGAATTTACGCTCCCACCCTCTCTTAGGAGAGTTACGGTTGCTCCAGATCCCCCCCAACGTGTGAAACCGTCTAACTCTAAAACGATTGCCAGTCTGATGAGTCTGAAATTTTACCTGGTTGTGGTTTTAATTTGTGAATATTAATAAGGCAAAATTTTTTGTATGCTTAGGGCCATATTATATTTTATAGAAGAGAAAACGCAATTCTATTTTTCTGTTGGACCTTTCTCTTACCAATTCACCTGCCATCCAAGCAGCACTCAGGAAGGCCAGCAAGGCGAACTGGATTTAATGAGTTGCTCCAAGAATACTTCATAGTCAGTATCAGGGGGTGAACTCTGCTGGGAGATGATCCTAGGAATTGGTGCCTCCCATCTTTGTGTGCTTTCTAGCTCTGAAAAATACCAAACAGTCCCTGGATGCAGTGGATTGTGTGTTTGGGAAACCAGGAATGGCTCCAGCCCTGATTAGCAGATGTCAGGATGCAGCGGACAGACCAGCACCACCAGCTTCTAATGACCAGGAGTTGTTCAGCAGTAACCATACCACCTAGAGCAACCATTATTAACACTTTGGGGATTATCGTTGTCTCATGTTTGCTTTTCTTTATTTTCCAAAATGTCTATATTTTGGAAAGTATCTGGGTTAAACACTACAATATTCTTAGCACAAAACACAAGTGAAAAATTAAAATCTCAGAGAAAAGATGCTCATCCTTCACCTGAGCAACTCCTCTGCCAGGGACTGACTCTAGGCCAGTGACCTAACCTTTCTAAGACTCGGTTTTTGACTAGGTAATCTCCGAGTCCCTTCCTTCTACTGTGTGAGATGTTAATGAAGGGGATGTCTTGGCTTGGGCTGCTACAACAAAATACCATAAACTAGTGGCTTATATACAAAGATTTGTTGCTCATGGTTTGGAGGCCGGAAGCCTGAGACCAGGGTGCCGGCATAGTTGTGTCCTGATGAGGGTCGCTGACTGCCAACTTCC
>PVKM010012781.1:0-31172 GCA_004027735.1 Carollia perspicillata | reverse complement strand
GTGCAGCCACTCCAGCCTGTCCCTGTTACTGCCTCCCTCACACCACAGGGTCACGCTGTACTTGCTTCCCGCTGAAATGCATGGCTCCTGGGCTGCACACAGACTCACATGGATTTGGAGGTGTAAGCATGTCTTCCAAGAATATTTGGCCTGGGGTAAAGGGGAAAACATTAAAATCCTCCTCCCAAAACATAGCTATACACTTCTAGGTGTCACTTTGTGAATTAACAATAGCTTATCATTTTAAAGGTTTAACAAAATTTTGGAAATTGATACTGCATTTAGATCTATGGAAAATATAACAGAAAAATTTTGCTAAACTGTTCAACCTGACAGTGTCGTTTACTCAAAACAATCCTGTGGTCAGTTTTTAACAAACTGTACACTGAGGTAAGCTAGTATATAAAGTATCTCATTTATCCTAGCCATGAACATCAGCTAAGAGGAGTTGCTATTAATGTTTTTATGAATACTATCATAAAGAGATTTTTGAACATTTAAAAGCTGACTTTCATTTGTCAACAATCATCTTATGCAGGTTGGTTCTAACATTTGATTTTTTAAATAAATTATGAATCCATTCAAAAGTATAGGGAAAATATATCATTTTAATTGACATCTGTGGGAATAAGACAATAGTCTTAATAAGATAAATGCCTTCTGATAAAAAATATATACAGGGTTCTTCAAGCATTGTATAAGTGGGGACACTTTAAACAAAGAAATTAGTAGGGATTTGTTGTTTCCCAAGGGTGGGCTTCGGAAAACAGTTTCAGGGCACCAGACCAGAGAGAAGAGGAATTTAGAGAAAGAGGTTAGTATAGAGAGAGAGGAACTGAGCAAGGTCATTGTTGAAAATGACGGTCATTCTAGCCCCCATGAGGGCTTTCCTGTGTCAAGGAGCAGCAAATATATCCCTAAGGTAGAAATTCCCTTCGCTGGGCTGTAAAGAACTGACACGGGGCATACACAAACCTTCATGGAACCTGTTGCAACAGTGGCATGTTAGGGGTATGCCCTTTCAGGTGCTGGAGGCAAAGAGGTGGTGGCTTTCCCAGGGCAGTGGTAGGATGGCAGCTGGAGCCGCAGAGAACAATTAGAATCTTGAAGACAGTAGGCAAAACCGTGGAATGGATTTCGATGGAAACAGATGTTAGCAAATTCTCTTCCAAGAGTTCCCAGATGGCTTGGAAAATTTACAAGCTGAAACATGAGTGCAAGAAATGATGAAGAGAGACAAGGTGTCTGTTTGACATCCAAAGTTTGCGAGTTGCTAGAACTTGTAATGTGGTTATTAAAATAAAGGATGACACACATAATTTAGAACTCATGGGCAAAATGTGAAAAATGTCATGCAGACAACTTGAATTATATAGACCTTCATAGGACACATAATTCTATATCATCCATCAGGTAATTTAATTTATTAAGAAGTGTGTTTATACTCACCACTCTTTTGTTTTGAAATTTTCATCTTAAAATGTTCATTTTCTCACTCACACTTCCTCGCACTACCTTGAAAGAGAAAGCCAGTACTTACAATGATTTATTATGAAGTTACTAAGAATTAGGCACTGTTAGTCATTCCACATTTATTTTCTTTTTCAATTTTAGAGATATGTACTCATTTATCGACTCTGAAATTCCCGTGTTTTCCTGCTAAACCTTTTTCCTCCTATGTCTTCAAATATAATCTTAGAAAACTTAAAGTAAATTATAATGAAGATTATGATATATGCATAATGAAATATATAGACAATTCATATGCAATAAGGCATCTATACCTATGAAAAGAGACAGGTTTGAGACCAGATAATGCTGTTTCATTATATTTGGGGATGCGAATTCAAAATGCATGCAGCTTAAGATATTATACAATTCTAAATTTAATTTATTTTCTGTTCTCAACTTTCCGTGCAGTTCATCTAAAGCACAGAAAATGATTCTTAGAGCAATTCAGAAAAGGACTGAATTAGAATTCTTGTTAGCATAAGCACTGTGCATGTGTATTTCACGACACTCTCCTTTCAACATTGGCTTAATACATTTCAGCAACCTTATAAATCACTTCTAGAAATGTATGTCAAATATAAATAACTCTACTTCCCACATAAGGATTTTTGTGTTTAAATATGTGTGCTTTATCCGTATAGCAAGGTCAAAAGTGAATATGGAAAACAATCCATCAAACTTATTATAAAAGTTTAAGGTTCCCAAATATGGAACTTCTATAAAAATATGTTATTGTACATTTGCTGGTGGCCAGGGATTTGAAAAGCTCTCCTATTTTGGGCCCACGTCTTATTAAATAAGTATACGTATCCCATTTAACAAGAAAATTTGTGACCTCCTTTGCAATAGGTAAAATCCAATTTCCTTTTCAGTCAACAAAGTATTACACCAAATGTCTTTTATCCCACTCTGTTGCTCTCCTTTATGACTTGGAGTTCATAAAGCTATTCCCTAGCCTGAGAAGAAAATAAACAAGCAAATGGCAGCACTTAAGGAGCCCAAGGCATAACACCTAGAATAATCTGCAATATAACATTTATCAAGCAATAGTCAGTTACAAAACATTTGAGAAATTTGTTTCTGGAGGGAGTTGAGAGGACTCATTTGAATCTACTATGTCTCATAAAGGAAACATTGTGTTCATAAAACCACAAGAACATTAGGAAAACAACTGTTTCCTTTCAAAATGGAGCAGCCACATCAGGTATAAATTTCACCAAGGTATATTAAGGTATAGCTTAATCAAGTGTCCCATATTAGGCAAAATGCAATCCAGTCTATAATTTCCAAATAGAAAATATCACAACTTTACATTTTCTTATCATAATAAAATCTGTTATGTGGTCACAAAGAAACATTTGCCATTTTTAAGTTACTGACTTTGAAAGTGAAGTCTTATTTTACCTAAGTTAATAAAATCCAAAATAGAATATGTTTATAGCACAAGAAATATCTTTGATAAAATTTACTTTTATGAGCTCTTGCCAAAGATTTTTGTTGATGTTACTGTTGTTGATGGTAATATTAAAAGAGAGAAAATGTAAAAATGTTAATAAAAATAGCTGAATGTGAATATAACCTCCAAAAATCGTTATTTCAAATAAAATTTAGGTGGAAATTTCTACTATCCACTTATATAAACTTTGGAATTAATTATAAGAAAAGTTGCTCATTTTGCTATAGATGTTCAATATAAAAAATTACAATACTAAGTCAATGCATATATTTTTAATTAGAAGCTTAGAAAACAGTGTTGAAATTGATTTCATGTACCATTTGTTATTATCATTTACAAATAAATAAGAAACTAATTATTTGGGAGTGATTGTGATAAGGGACAGCACTTAATGATGAACAAGGTTATTATCTGGAAAATCCTCAGGTCATTAAGATTTGTTCAATTGTCAGTTTTTGAAAAGAAAGATGTTTGACAAGATGAGTTAATCAGACCAGATCTCTGAGAGCAGTAGAGTTGAATCAAATAGAAACCATTGTTTGCATACAGTTGTCTGGCTTAAAGGAAAAATGAAAAGGCAAAGTAAAAGATAGAGTAAAATAAACGTCTGTATGAGTATTATATTGTTACTTTTTCGGGTGGAAATCAGGATCTTTCACGGGATCACAAAGAAAGAATTCCAGGGACCTTATGGGATGTGAGGTCTTATGGTCAGGTTTATTAGGGTGGGAGAAGCTCTGTGTCCCTGTGTCCCAGCTCTGGCCATTCCTCCATGTCTTCAGCAAGGCCCAAACAAAGGCTATTGTCCAGAGTTTGTGCTTCCTATTAGAGCTCAGGACTGTGAGGCCCACAAGGTCTGCTGCGAGCCCACAGTGCTGTTAGACCCTCTTTGTTGCATGCGTTCCCCTGGGTGAGACAGAACACATAAATGAACAGCACAGGTGCCGGTCATGAAGGGTGGGGGAGAGAGAGAGAGAGAGCGCTTCTTTGTTGCCCTGGGATTATATATTTTCTATTTCCCGGGTTTGGGAAAGACCAAAAGCTTTCACACTGAGAGGTCCCTACAGTCAAGGACCTCCCTCTGTGTGTCCCCATCAGTCAGGTACCAGAGGACTGCTCCTGGAGAGATTTCCTGTGCCCCCAGGATTAAGCTTCCTTGGTGGCAGTCCCCTAGAGTCCATGCAAATGTTGTAGCTTCCTGGCTAAACAGCCTCATGCTCCCCAGTTTATTGAACCCCATGTCCAGCTACCTTTGCTCTCTTTCTTAATATTAACTAGCTAACCATCTATTGTAATATCACTAGACCATATCATTTTTAAACGATGTAGCAAATCATCCCATGGACAAATAAGTAAAAAATGTCATTTAAAATAGCGTTATCATTTAAGTTATTTTCAAAGTTTGCTATAATTACCTAAAAATTATATTTTAGTGGAACAGAGGGATACCAATATACATTTGAAACAGATTTGTTATACACCATATAAATGGAGGATTCATTTGAAAATTACACACTATGATATTTATAATATATGATATTTATATTAAATAATTAATGTACTATAAAGAAATAATACATTCCAATTAGGTAATTTAGTTCTATTTATTTTATTAATCCTGTAGATCATAGGTGGCAAGCACAAGGCCCACAGGCTGAATCTGGCCCTCCACCTTGTTTTGTCCAGCTGGGCCCCTTGTTCTGTCCGGTGGCAACGCCAAGCTCCTTGCCCCTAGTTAAGGAGTAGTTACATTTATGCAGTCCTAAAATTACATTGGGCCCTTTGAAGGCAACCCGGAGGCTGATATGGCCCCTGGTGAAAATTAGTTTGACACCCCTGCTGATATTATATTACCTGTGAAAACGTTTCAAAGAATCTTATTCATGTTTTCCATGAATAAGATTTATGGGGGCATTTTGCATTTACAGTTTTAAGATTGACTCTATCCTAGGCTTTTAGATGTATGTATGACCCTGTTTTCATATCTACTTTGTTGTGCTGTGTTCTGGGGGGGGAGGGGCGGAATGAGAATGATTGCTCATCATTCACTTACTACTTACTAGATAATAGATTTAGCATTCAGAAATATTCATTTGGTACACAACACATTCTGGGCATTATATTAGGGGCTGACAGATATGAAGAGCTATGCTGAGTCCAGGAGTTCATAACAATGTAGAACTGTAAGACTTTTTGCATCTCCAACATCATAAATCCTTTCCGCCCCTAAAAGCAATCCTGTGCTCTCCAACTACTTACTAAAGTTGAATACATGCTATGTATCAGGCATTGTGTTACGCAAGAAAGAGAGGAGTAAAATGATCGAAGCCAGGCACCTGGTTTATCTGCTTATATCAGTCAGAGAAGCAGAGCTAGTAAGATACGTCCATCTTTCAAATAAACCTCCCTATCAATGTTCTTACAAGGGGAAAAATGCTCCAATTCAAATGGGCTTTTGGCCCAGGGAAGAGAATTTAAGAGGTCTCATCATGGGGCCCAGAGGCATAATTCAAGAACTTATTTTCTACATTTCCATTGCTAAAGCTGTAATAGAACTGATGTTCAACCTGTGCCCTTCCCATCCACTAAGCATAAGAGAGAATTCTCCCAATTCAGGGACAGCCACCTGTAGTCCTGCAGAGAGACGACCTCTGTCTCCTCCAGGCTGCTCCAGCAGAAATTACTTAGAATCTCAGGGGGAGAAAGAGGAATCACAACTTTAAAGATGCAATTGCTGCTGAGAGTCAGAGAAGCTATTTCACAGGAGAATATTGCCACCTGCCTGATGAAGCCCCCAGGTACAGCACTTAAAAAGAATGAGGCAACAATTACCTGCTTTATTGAAACCAGGCCCCGACTCACTGAGCCCATTTAGAGGTGAGCTGACTCAGATTCAACAACTAACAAGTTAAGGGTCCAGTACTCCTCAGTGGGAAGTTCAGGTTCTATATTCAAAAGCACAGCCAAGCTGGACCTAGCATCATCTCAATTTCACTTGAAAAAATGACAGTTTTGTTTGAGGGAAAGCTTGATCCTTCACTCTGCTCCTTTCCAGAGAAAAACCACTGACTCCATGTGGCTCTTGATTTAAAGATTGTCCTAAATGCCTGGGCCTGGTGGGCTGATGGCTTGGTTAAATAAAAGCCCTGGGTGTCCTTTAGGTGGTAGCAACAATCCAGCCTCCATGAGACCTCTGGAAGGCCAACCGCTAAGAGCCAGTCAGCACAATGGGATCAATGAGGCATTTCTATACCTTAAACAATGCCCCTAAGGGCCTGGCAAGTTCTATTACTAACACTCCAGCTGTGGTTCACGGCCATCTGGTCCGCCACTTGGAAGTATACAGACCATCAGTTTCAAACACCCTTCTTTGGGGTCATGACCTCCACTGTAGCCTGAATGGTCTGAGTCACTCAGATTGATGTCCACATGGGGATGCAGATGAGATCAACTGGATCCAACTGGCTGATCAAGCTTGTGTGGGCCATGGCTGCACTTGCTCCCCAAATCCATCATCGCACTGGACTTGGCAATGTGTCCCCCTCATAGACTGGAAAAAAAGTAGAAGACTATGTCTGATGGAGAGCCACTGCCGTATGCCAGACTTGGGACTGCGGCAGAAAGTTGGCCTGATTTCCCGTGGCAGGAGAGGTCACATCACATGGGACATTGTCTTCACTGACTCATGTCAAATTGACTGCATAAGATAAAATCAAGTTTAGCAACAAATCCCAAGCTGGAGTGGCCTGCTTCCCTCCAGGTTATATTTCTGTAGATGGAGTGAGCAGCTGAAGGACTATTTCCACTGGGTGTGGGAGTTGTTTAATGGGGCATTTCTCCTGCCCCCAGTAATTCTTGACACATGCACCAGAGATCAGCAGCTCTCTCTCACTCTTCTCCTTGAGTCATAACAAACATAGACTGGCCTCAAACCATCTTGATTGTCTGAAGTAAGAAGTATGGTACCCCTGGAACTTACTACAGTAACCAAGACCCTGAGGACAGGGACAGGGTGGGTTTGAGATTCCAGGCTTTTGGCCGTCCTGTTGACAGCAAACCTGATTCTCTTTGGAATGAAATGAATGGGTCCTAGCCTCTGTGCACTCCTCAAAACTGAGAAAGTAAAGCATTATAATTACTCTTCACATACTGCTAATAGGGAAGTACAATTGTCTGTGTGTATGTTGTTTTTACTTAGATGCTTGTAAGGTTCTCTGTCTGCCCCTGGGTTTCACAACTTCACAATAGTGATTACATAGCTCTAGGATATTTCCTCCTATATCAATAGATCCTTTCATTTCCAAGTTCAGGTATCTGTGGGGTTTTTTTCTATAAAATATGTGATTATTTTTCAATGCCTGTCCACCTGACCTCTTCTTGGTGAGTCTCTTATTCCATTTTGTGCACTATAATTACTTACTCCATTATTTTCCCCCTTTTCCTGTTCTTTTTATGCTCCCCTCAGTGAGGAGAGCCCTGAGCTTGAACTCAGGGCCACCAACTTACATTGCTGCAATACTAATTCATCTCTTCGGTGCTTTTGGCACAGATTTAAATTCCAAATTACATTTTGACTTTTCTAACATATACTCCATGGGAATTCTGAGATGGTTAAATAATGAATGCATCTGAAAATGTTTTAATGTAGTTAGTATAATTTTTATCATTAATAGAATCTTTTTATTTCTACTTCATATTACACATCCTCCCCATTTGTATATCTTTCATCTCGATAATTGAATTCATGCTTCTGAATTTCTTCTCTCATTTCTGCAATATACTTTTACTTGTTTCTTATAATAAGGTAAAAGCAAAGGCTTCAAATCTTCCATTTATCATCTTTCATAATATTTCTCTGAAATGGGAATCCTGACTTCATTTGAACTTACTCTGTTAATGCTGTATTTACTTTTCAAGGCTTGAAAACAGTGTGTTTTCATTCATTCTGGAAGGAGAAATACCCCAAGTGTGGTATTTGTTCGTGAACAGTCTTGTGTGGTAACAGAAGAGTACAGATATTTATCATTTAGGTCTCAGATTTGACCCACTCTTTCTAGGAAAACCTCACTGACCCACTTAAACTGGTGTATGTGCCCCTGAACACTGTGTATTTGCAATGTCACAGCATTCCTGAGTTTACTGTAATGGTGTGATTACTATCATCCTATAACATGAATTATGCTGAAATGGCAGGAACCGTGCTTGTCTTGTTCAATGTGCTATCCCCTGTGCTTGCTACATTGACTGGACTATTGTGAGCCCCCCTCGCACGCTGTGAAAATGAGGGTGACGGACTTGAATGCAGTTTGTTTGCTGTGGTAGCCGAGGACCCTTAGGTTAGATAAGAGGAATCTGAGAAGAGGGATTTTATTTCTGTTCATCATCTTCTGTGCATTTGACAAGAGTGATTAAATAAGGGGCAGATTTCTCTCAGAAATTCTGTTCAAACTGACCTTTACCAGGAAGAATGAAATAACTCCAAAATATATGTTCTTACATTCTGTTTTGATGTCCTCACTTTGTCTCCTTTCACTCCTGCAAATAATGGGTTAGGGGCTGTGACATGACCTCTTCTATGTAGAACTTTAGGGATGGTGTTACTGTTGTCTTACTTAACTCTTCCCCATCTTCTTGCATCATAAATAACAGAATGAGAAGTCTTTCATATTACATATCTTTTTCTCATGACTCACATATATCCAATGCAACCAATTTCATGAATGCATAGATTTCTTGAAATTTTCTGTTTCATAAAAATTGTATAACAATACCTAATTATATGTGTGCACTGGCCCATATCTTGCTGTTTCATTTAAAATACAATGCAATTGTAAATCACAGTGTATCCTTTTACCTTTGTAAACTGGTCAGTTCCTTTCTTTGCTCATTTTTCTTGAAGATCTTGCTAACTAGAGCCAAAAGGAATTAATTCATACTGCTAATATCCCACTGTCTATCTGGCCCCTAAAGCTACAAGGCAATAGGGAAAGAAAATAATATTAATAAAATATAATATGATTTATCTTCACCACAAATATTTCTGCTTTTTCCTAAAGATATTTTGGTCAATGTTAATGTCATAGTCCTCATAATAATGAGGACTCTAAATATTATCTATTAAGACAAATCTTTTTCATCATATTTTCTTCTATAGTATTTTTGGCAAGTTTTCAATATATGTTGTCCAAATGAAACTGAAATCATTAATTAATTTGAAAATTAGAGAGGCTAAATAGTATAACATCAAATATACTTACTAATGCTAATGGCATATTGATTTTGAATATTTTAAAAACATTAAATCTTCCCTTCCAAAATTATGGTATAGATTTTTACTTGTTTAAGTCTTCTGTTAGATGTTTCAATAAGATTCAATATTTTTTAAAGTCCCGTAACTTTATTGCTGAATTTGACCCTAAATATGTTAGAGATTCCTTGTCATTTTATAATGAGATCATCTTCATATTTTATATGAACTGATAATTTTCAATACAAAAAATTGTGAAGAATGTATACTATTTATTTTAGTCTACCAAATGTTAACAATTATTTTGGGTATTTTAGTATAATTTATCAAAGAACAGATTTCCCCAAAAGTAAATTAGCTTAACAAAATTTAGTAATTTTAATCTGTTATTTTTGAAACAATAAGTCACTTACTTTATTTTACCATCTTATTTGATCCATCATAATTTCCAAACTAATCATAAATAATTATAATATAAGGAATGCTTTTTTTCTCTCACACAAAAATCGTTATTTGAATTCTGGTGTTGTCATGTGTACTCCTTAGAAAATTTGCCTCCCTTCCTCTATGGGGTGATGGGTACTTTACTATCCCTCTGACTTTGTTTTGGCCAAGAGATGTGCTCTGTGCAATGAGATGGGGTTAGATACAATTCAAGTAGAGGCTTTAAATGAGATTGTGTGTGTCTGTGTGTGTATAGTCTTCCAAGTTATATGTATTTTATACAGGATATTCTATATAAATGCATATATATCCACATCTGTATATAAATTCATATATATATACTTTATATAATGTGACATGTATGGATACACATAGGAGACAGAGAAAGAAATATAGAGCTTTATTGTAGAGAACTGGCTCATGAGATTATGAGTGCTGGCAAGTCTGAAATTTATAGAGCAGGCCAGCAGGCTCTACACTGAGGCAGGATTTCTATTGTAGTCTGAAGGCAGAATTCCCTTCTTAGGAAACCTCATTCTTTGTTTTTAAAGCTTTCAAATGATTGGAGGGGCCACCCAAAGTATGGAGGATAATCTGCTTTACTTAAAGTCAGCTGATTATAAATGTTGATCACATCTACAAACACCTTCAGAGTAAATCTAGTGTTGACCAAATACTTTAGTCCAACCAAGTTAACACATAAAATTAACCCTCACAGTAAGAAAATCAATGTGGTTGTTGGAAGCCACTCAGATCTGAAATGGATTTTAATGAAGCATTATTGCTACAAGAGGAACCTAATTCTAATGTCTAGAATTATTGTGTGTGATATGTTTCTTTCAATCCAATGCACCTACAGTCCAATGCTGTTATAAATAGTGCTTGGACTTTGACAAGCTCCCTTTATACACTTCCTAACAGATCCATTAATTCGGTGATATAATATCTTAGTTTGATGATTTTTATGATATTGACTCTGCACTTCCACTTTAAAAAATGAGATTGTAATTACACCAACACTTTACTTGACTTTACAATTTATTTCCCATTTTAAAATATACTTACAATTAAAATAATGTATGACTTACCAGTATTTTTAAATATTTTTTATTTTGTTCAACTACAGTTGTCCCCATTTTTCCCCAATTACTCTCCCCTGCACCACCCACCCCCACCTCCCAAACGCAATCCTACAGAGGGCCCAGAGACATATGAAAGGATACTCAGCATCACTAGCCATCAGAGAGATGCAAATTAAAACCACATGAGATACCACTTCACACCAGTCACAGTGGCCATCACAAACAAATCAACAAACAACAAGTGCTGGCTAGGCTGTGGGGAAAAGGAAACCGTAGTACATTGTTGGTAGGAATGCAGACTGGTGCAGCCACTGTGGAAAACAGTATGGAATTTCCTCAGAGAACTAAAAATGGAACTGCCTTTTGACCCAGCAATTCCACTGCTGGGGTTACACCTTAAGAATCCTGAGACACCAATTCAAAAGAACCTATGCACCCCAATTTTCATAGCAGTGCAATTTACAATAGCCAAGTGTTGGAACCAACCTAGGTGCCCATCAGTAAATGAATGGATCAAAAATCTGTGATACCTTTACACAATGGAATGCTAGGCAGCAGAAAGAAAGAAGAAGCTGCTACCCTTCATGACAGCATGGATGGAACTGGAGAGCATTGTGTGAAATGAAATAAGCCAGGCAATGAAAGCCACATACCATATGATCTCACCTATAATTGGAACCTAAAGAACAAAATAAATAGGCCAGAAAAATAGAACTGGAGAGACTGAAAGAAAGAACAAACTGACAGTGACCGGAGGGGAGAGGGGAGGTGTGTAATGGGGGAAAGAAGGGGAAGGTTCTGCAAGGAACGCGCATAAAAGATAGAAATGACTTACCAGCATTAATGATGTGTTAGGTTTTGTGTAAAAGTTATTCAATCTACAGAAAATAAATGTTTCTGAGAATAGTTAATATTGTTTTTTCAAAAATTAGACCTTAGTTGTAAAACCATGTAAGTTAACATTAATTTATCTAGTAATTAGTAAAGCCTTATATTTCTGTAATACTGATAATTTTTGTTGGACTGTAGTATTACCCAGTCCACCCTTCTTAACTTTGTTTCCATAAAGTCATGTGTAATAAATTATATTAATATGATTTGATCAATTATTTATCTACCTGTGGCTATATATTCTTTCTTATCCCCAATATAATATACTTATATATTACTTTTAGCTTTTATTTTAATGCATTCTTATGCCCATTGATTTTGGTTTATATCAAGTTTTTAATGTAAGGAATAAGAAAGTTTGCTTTCATTTTCAGATTATTTCACCCCCCTCCTCTTGTCCCTACAAGAGAATAATGTTTCCCTGCCCTTGTCCTGTGAATTTCAATGCTTCTATATCAGTAACGTGCATGTCATGGGCCACATAATGAGGCCTGGCCAAGCTGTTTGTTTGGTCAATACAAGCAGAATGGGAAAGTGCAAATAAATGATTTAAATGCAGCTGTGTGGTAATTGGTTCTCCCTGGACCATGAAAATGGCATTGTCCGTGTAGGTACTGATATCTCAGCCTGGGTTTCCAAATTCGGTCTGCTTACTGTAGAGAAGAGCCCTGGCCAATGCAGCCCTCAGGGAACATGAGCAAGGGATCTTTGATGTTGTATGTTGCTGAGATTTTAGGCTTATTTGTTAGTGCATCCAAACTGGCTAATACAAAATGAGGACTTACCCCAATTATGTTCAGTCAACTTTGAATGCAAAGATATAGTTATGTTATCAAGTATATTCCTCTTGCCCTGGCTAGTGTGGCTCAGTGAATTGAGTGCCAGCCTGTGAACCAAAGCATTGCTGGTTTGATTCCCAATCAGGGCACAATCTTGGGTTGCAGGCCAGGTCTCCATTAGGGGGCACATAAGAGGCAACCACACATTGATGCTTCTCTCCCTCTCTTTTTCCCTCCTTTTTCCTCTCTGAAAATAAATAAATAAGATCTTTAAAAAATATACTCCTTTTCATTAACTTTCCTGATGATTATAATTTCAGGCATATTTCTTTTTTGGATTCAGCAGTTAAACATTATTTATGAGAGAGTTCCTTATATTGAACAAAGCACTTTGAATTTTTATATCATATTTTTAAATTTATGTCTGAACTTATTGAATTTATGGCAACGGTTGTAGCCTTTGAAAAATGTACTTTTTAAAAAACTTTAAGACTTCCCTTAGAGCCTAAGTACATGATTGATTTTGTAAGTGTTCTTCAGATACTAATAAAAGATATATAAAATATATATATTCAATATTCATAGAATGCAAAATCAGATACTTATATCTGAGTGAAGTTTATTACAGTATTCAATTCCTATATGTTCTCATTTATTTATTTCTACTAGACCTTCCTAATTCTGAAAAAGATACATTACATTCCCAGGATATAATTCTATTTTTGTTAAGTTATCCCTACACTTCTAACCGATTGTTGGGCTTTATGTTTGGAGTGCTATGTAGTTTGGTGCTTACAGTTTTATGAAGAATGTGTCCTTCAAGCAGATTTTCTTTTATCATAACACAAAATGATTTTTCACTTTAAGAGCTCTTAACCTTAGAAGAACATTGTCCTTTCCCCTTGCTCCAAGTCATCACATTTAGTTTTAAAAATATGAAACAAACAAGCATGAAAGATATAACCAGAGACATTGAAATAAAGAACAAACTGCCCGTAACCAGAGGGGAGGTGGAAGGGGATAACAGGGGGGGAAGGGAGAGGGTCATCAAGGAACATGTATGAAGGACCCATGGACACAGCTGAAGGGGGGTAGGGTCGAAGGTGGGAGGTGGGGATGGGTGGGATGGAGGGGAAAATTGGGGGGCAGATGGAGACAACTATACTTGAACAACAATAAAAATAGACAGACAAAAAATAAAATTAAAACGATGTTATACTATTTATAGGAGTTTTGATTTGTTGTTTGCTACACAGATACTCCATTTCAACAAATTTCGCTTAGCCTTTATAGTAAAAAACTTCGAGCAGGCTGTCATTGTATTAATGATATATAAAGTATCACCACTCACACCCTTTTATTCCCTACTTTCATTTGATCTCTTTTTAAAGTATCTATTTTAAATTGATGTACAGTTATTTAGCCCATTTTCTGAAGTATTTTTCACAGATTATGTAACTAAAGTTGGGAGTCCCTAGTTTTTGTTTCAGGTCCATGGGTAAATTATCGTTTATCTGTCCATAAGATTCTTCAGCCTTTTTTGCCCAGTGGTCTACTAACATTTTTAAACTAGCAGTTTTAATATATTTCTTTGAAATAAAAATAAATTGTTTCATCTGTTTGAGAGATTCTAGTTTTTTATAAAATGCTCAAAATTCCAAAATCCTGGAAGATTGTCAGTCTAGCCTTCCTTTCCACTAAGACCCACATATGCACACACTCAAAATTTATTCTGTCTTTTTTCCTGGGCATATACTTGTTTAGCTTTTCTACTTTTCTAGCTTTTCTGGTAACTGGGTTGAATCGAGTGTCTGCCAATGGAGCATGGTTGGAGAGTTGCATACCCTCATTTTACATGTCTTCAAAGAAAACAGCTGCTCCTGATTTTCCTTCCTCTTCCCATGGGCTGGAGCATGGATAGGGTGGCAGCTACGCTGATGAGGACAAAGCCCCTGGGTATAGTATTAACCATGATACAGCAGAAACCAACTTTCTGATTTATCTCATTAAACAGACTTTCCCTTCCAGATTACAGTAGTCAGACTAGTAGGTGGGAGAAGGATAAATTTCACTGTAATTTAATGTCTCTACTTTGTCATGGACGGTGGGAGTGAGTGGGAAGTCTTTTTCATGGTGGTCCTCAGAGGTGTTCTGTGCTTTGGTGAGGGTGCCAAAGACACTTTCAGGGTGTTTGTTAAATCAAACCATGTTCAAAATAATACTAAGATGTCACTTGTCTTAAACATTGCTTTTTAAGAGTATTGTCATCAAACTGTCCCAGGTTGGGGCTTTATTGTTCACTACCACACATTCACAAGAAAAAAGAAAGTCCAGATTTACTTAAGAATGTTCTTGTGGAAACAATAATAATTATTACTGTTATGAAAATTTGACCTTTGTGTATATGTCTTTGTGAAGACATAAGAAATATGTATGAAACATTTCTACTACATACTGACTTGAAAGTTACCCCCAGGAAATTACTCGGGCAATTCATTGTAGAGCTATCAGATGAACCTGCCGCTTTTTTCATGGAAAACCGTTTTTACTTGCAATAGTGACTCAAATACCAAGTGTGTTTATTCAAGCATGAATATTTGGCAAAAGAAATACAGTTGACAGCTTTTATTGATGATCATAAAAGTTGAGCTTTCATGGAAAAATTTGGAAAACTCATGTGCCTTATGAGACCTGGCAGCTTCTCAATACTAAGATATTTCAAAAATAAATGGATGTGTGTGTTCTGTGTGTGTTTGTGTTTTTGAAGTGTACAATGAAGTGTGTAAACTATTTGAAACATCTGCAGTTAGGTAGTATTTTCCAAATGATCACTGTATGACATTACAAATCTGCACATGGAAAAAAGATCTACTCGACATGCAAGACAAACCCACAGGTTTTAACATAAGGAAGTGCAAAAAATGCATTGGTATAGATTTAGATTCTACATAGCAACTAACGTTCAAAAATTATTATGTCAAATTCTGGTGTAATGACAAAATAATCTGAAAAGTTTTAAAACACCTTCACTTTTCTAAATACACGTGCATGTGCTGATTTTTTTCATATGCTGCAACCAAAATAATGTATCATAATGGATTCAATGCAGAAGTAGACATGAACTTAGTTGTTTCCTGAAAGTCAGACATTAAGATTTGTAAAAATTTGAAAAACCATCTCTCTTCTCATTAACGTAGGTTTTTGCAAAAATGTGTATTTTTATGAAAACTTGTTTTTATGTCAACATGTACTAATAAACTAATAAATATATTATTTTTAAAATATCAATTTTATTTTCCAGTACAGTAAAAATAAATAGATTTAAAGCACATAAACAAAGCTCTTTTGGATCATTAATGGTATTTAAGAGCGTAAAAGATTTCTAAAACCTAAACTACTAGTTTGCCAAAACCACTATGTTTGAGAACTGCTTACCCATTCTTTACCAAAAACAACACAAATATTTTTCTGGATATCACTAAATGTGTTCCATTTTTCATCAATAGTTAGAGAAATTAGTGAGTCCATCCAAATAAAGACTTGAATTGTTCAGGGATTTTTTTTCCCTCTCCCACTTATTTGATTACTGTCACTATATCATCATCTTTTCCATTTTCTCCTTGTAGAACTCATCTTAACCCTAATTAATTCCATCTTGTTTGTGTTTTATTTTTGATTTGAGGTGTTTGTATTAACTATATCACACTTTAACATTTTTATTTAATTCCATGCTTGTAAGTTGGTACTCTGCCTACTCTCAGCTCAATGCATTCTGGGAATTTAGTGTAATCTTGGTGTTCCATTGCAAGGCAGCATTGCTTTGTGTACTAGAAGGTCAGCTCCTGAGACTATGTGCTTTACAGTGCAAGCCAGTTGTCAGTGTTTGTATTTGTTCAGGGCTACAAAAGAAATCTCCTCTCCCAATGTCCTCATTTTTCACCGAATTCAATTCTGCCTTCAAATATGTGAAAAAATCAGCCTAGAGTATCTCCAGAGCTTAAAGATACAATAGGGTTTCCTATACCCATAATTTACATCAAGGGAAGGTGCTACACGTTTTTCTCACAGAGGAGTCCAGCTCTCCCTGCAGACCATAAAATCGGCAGCCTCACCTCAGGCCTCTCCCTCTAGATGGTCCCGGGATCAGGCAAGTGATGTGAGGGAAGAGATTAGGTTCTTGGTTTACACTTGCACCCACCTTCCTGGAATTTCTAAAGAATCGAGGGCTTTTCATTACAGGCTCTTTCTGCTTCCAAGTCTTAGCCTCCACTTTGCCCAGGAAAAGTCGATGTGCACATATCTCATCTGTGATGCTAACCGTCCCAGAAGTCTAAAAACAAAAAGTCATTAGCAGCACAGCCTGACATAGTGAGAATATGCCTAGGTCTCAGTGCAGAGCTGTGTATGTGTTTGTGGGCAGGATGATGGCCCCATCTACCTCTCAGTGTTTTGTTTTGCAACAGAAATTATATGTATTGTAGCGCCTTTGTAAACCTCAGGTATTTCTAAAATTTTGAACATATTTGACCCATTTGATATTGTGCTCCTGCACTTGAATATTTCCAAATTGTGATGGGCGACTCTGAGCTATGGCTTCTTCTTTCAAATTACCCTTCTCAGCCACATTTGATTAGAGACTATATGCCCTCCGTGCTGCTAGACTGAGTATGAAATAGCCTTTGTTACTCAGAGCATTATTTTATAATTTTATGCTTACTGCTTAGAGTGCAGAAAGAGTTTTCTCTTTAAAATACAGAGTCCCTCAGTGCGTGACCCTTCTCTCTATTACTTTTTGGTCCTGTTCTTTCAGCTCCCAAGCCAAAGGCACATGTTCTACCTTGTTATTCACGGCTGCCCTCTTCTCTCTGTAGTCATTCTTGCATCAGCACAGAGACACCTGGCTATTTCTCATTCTCCTTCACACAATGTCTCCCTCAGAGGTTGACAGAGGGTCTTGGCTCACTTTTGACACTCAAGTACTCAGGCTGAAGAAGCATCCACCACCTTGAAAAGTACTAGTGTCCATGACAGGAAAACAAGAGGACACTGCAAGGGCTCCTACCAGTCAATGATTAAATTCACTCATTTAAATGATTAAATGATTCACTCATTTAATTATTAAATGATTAAGTTCATAATGTATTCACCTGAATTTAGAATATGGCTTCACCAAAGCCCAGGAGTGCAAAGAAATGCAATGGGACATTTGCCCAGAAAAGAGGCAACCAAAAATATGAGATGAAGGCACTACTGAGTACTTTAGAATGCAAGCCAGATATGTCCTACTGATTCTGAAAGTCAGAGAATTGATGAGAAAGCACATTTACATATTAAGCTCATAGGAGCATTTGTGAATTTGAAGACATATACGATCAGCATAATTATGTGATTATGCAACATCTAAAACTCACAGTGCATAATAGATATTTATTAGATAATTGATGTAAAGTATGATGATATGGATAACATAGTGCATATAATCCTCATTTTGAATTGTTAGATAGAAGTTCTTACAACAAAACCTGTGCAAACACTAAAGTGATATTCACGTAATTTCTGCTAATTATGTGATTGGATGCTGTGCAACCTCTGTTGTTTCAAGTTCCAGCTACCCATTCGGTCACTTGTAAATTCTCCCACAGGTTATAAACTGCATTATTAAGATTTAAGTGATTCCATAATTTAGCCGAATAAGTTAGCATTATTTTAATCAAAATATTATTCTGATCAAAATAAATCAGACAAAAAAGTTAAGAGCAGTATGATTTTGCTCATAAGTTAGATATAAAACTTAGAACAACAAATAAACAAACAAGAAAAACAGACAAAAACTCATAGACACAGACAACTGTACGGTGGTGACCAGAGGGAACTAGTTTAGGGTAATAGTTAAATGTAAAGGGGGTCAAATACATGATGTTGGAAGGAGATTTGACTTTGGGTGGTGGGCACACAATAGAATACACAGGTGATGTATCATAGAATTGCACAATTGACGCCTATGTAATCTTATTAACCAATATTATCCCAATAAATTTAAATTTTAAAAAAGTATGAAGATGGATAGCTAGTAAAAATAGCATGAAATTTCCTTGTTAAGAAAAATATAAATTTATATTCATGACTAGATTTCGAGTCCCAATAATTACCGCTTAAAAATATCATAGATATTGAAATATGTTTATAATTCCTTAACATGTTATCTTCTGGAAACTACAATTCTATTTATTCCATTATTTCAAGTTCCCATAGTACCCTGTGTGTTTACTTTATAATGAGTGGTGTTGAAATAATAAAATATCTATTTTTAAAAATTATATGCTAAGTGAAATATGCCAGGTGGTAAAAGACAAATACCCTGTGACCTCACCTTTAAGTGGAACCTAATCAACAAAACAAACAAGCAAGCAAAATATAACCAGAGACATTGAATTAAGAACAAACTGACAGTAAGCAGAGGATGCGTGGGAGGGGATAATGGTTGGGGGGGAAAGGGTGAAGGGTTTTCAGGAACAACTACACAGGACACATGGACAAAACCAAGATGAGGCGGGATCGGGGTGGGGAGGTGGGGATGGCTGGGGTCAGGGGGAGTAGTGAGGGGGAAATGAAGACCACTGTACTTGAACGACAATTAAAAACATTTAAAAATTATATTATTAATTATCTATATGAAATGTCAAATAATTAATCTCAGGAAGACTTGCATTAAAGCAATTATTTTAGCTATTGCATTGCCTCTCCAGTTGAATAATTAAACAACAGATATCCCAAGCTTCAACTTGCAACACATTAAATAAAAGAACTGAAGCATTTTTATTGTACTTACAACATGAATTTCCTTATGGAAAGAAAAGTCAAATATCTTTATTATTTTCTGAAAAACATTTTCCTTTGGTTCTTATCACCCTTCCAGCTCTTCTAAGAGCAGTTTTCATTAGCCTCTTCCTTAATAATTATGCATAATATAATCCACCAATATCAACACCAGTTTCTAGAAATGGCGTATATGAGTACAAATTCTTTCTATAGAACCAATAAGATGGCAAAGCCTATCATTTTTCTTAATCTAAAGATACACTTATAAGATACTTTTCTTAAAAATTTAGACAAGAAATAATACAATCAACATTATAAATATATAATCACATTACATTACTCCAGTTCTACAAGAACACTGGACTGATAACTACATTTAAAATTGATTTCATAGTAATTTAGATTTATTCATTGATATGCTACTTTTCTATCCACTGATTTATAAAGATGAAACAGATTTATTTCTAAGAGTTAACATTTGCTTTTTAATATAGCGACATCATTGATTTATGGAATACAACAATGAACAAAATACCCAGTATAATGAACACACCATGTAAGATTCTGAAAATCCTTCAATTTCTTCTTAAGTCTCCTTCATGAGTTGCAAATCTTTACACAATTTGAGTCCTACTTTATTATCCACGTTATTTTGTATCTGTTATGTGCTCTCTTCCAGAGTCCATTTTAATGGCCTTACTCATTCCTTACTAGTTTGCACGTTGACTCAAGTTACCAGGGTGTTAGCATTTGCTGTTTTCTCTGCTTAAACTCTCTCTGACCCTGTTTGCCTCGTTACATTTTATAGACAATTTGCTGTTTTCGCATTTGTTCATTCCAAGTTCTTTGTATGACATTATCCCCAAAGCCCGCTGGGAATAATCTGTGTACTGACCCTCAGTCTATATGGTTTGGATGAGATTGCACCCAATTCCATAGGAGAAGCATGCATCCCTAAAGTGACTGGTCGTCATAATTGTATCCTGCTAGTCACAGAGAGATTGTTGCAGAGATGAGAGCATGCCCCTAGTTGGTCCATTTGGAATAATTTCCAGAAATTTTATGAGAGTGCCTGGGACTCAGAACTATGGTAATTATACTCAGGATGCCAAGGGGTTGCTAGTAGCAGAGAGCTGCCTGGGAAGGAAGCCAACATGGAAAAGAACAGATGGAAAAAAATGGAAATATGGCCTTGTTTGGGCCCCAGACCCAGGGATCTAGACCCTTTGTCATATTGTTCTCACCCACTTATCTCCAGTGTCTCTGGCTCCTGCTGGGAAAGTAGTATACTTGTTTTGATTTTTCAAATAAAGATCAAAATTGTTAAAATGCTTATATATAGTAATACTGTGCTCTGTATCGACGTTCTCCACAGTATGAATTATTAATCAAGTCACTTATTCACCAACAAAATTTCACTGTGGGGTTACTGTGTGCTCAGCAATTAGCATGTCCTTGTGGTGCAATGATGACCCACACCATGAGAATGTACTCTGGTCACAAAGGGCTAACAACACACGTAGTTAAGGAAGACACGGGGGCAAGGGGAAGGGCTGAGAATGACGTGGAAGAATGACGTGGAAGGGAATGTCCATCTGGTCTGTGGGGTGCAAAGACAGTGGAGGTAAGAAAACCTTCCCTGAAGAGGAGGCATTTAAACCAAAATCTGAAGACGGAAGGATGAGAAGGGGCAGGGTGGGTCCTCATGGACGTGGTGTAAAGTCCCAGGGAGAGGACGGCTGCAGAGGAGAAAAGCACGAGATGGTGTAAAAGGAACAGGTGGGAGGTTTGCAGAATATTTTCCAAATGTTAGCCTAAGTGCAAAAGATGCTATCCTGTAGTTCGAACATGGACTTTTCATGCTGACTTTTGGGCTGAATGAACTGAAGGGACAACAGTGAGACATATTTCAAGAGTTCTGCCAGAAAGTCCTATCCGAATTGTTTGTACTACACTGGTGGTCCACTGCAATGGTTTAGTACACAGATGCCGTTGCAAACTGTTAACAGGCATAAATGTTTCTGAGAAATTTAGTGAAGAACATGTTTAATAGTGAAATGTAAGGCATGTTTTGTGTTTGATAAGCTATAAGGAATGGAAAAAAATAGAGAAATAAGTATTCCCAGATTTTAACTCTGAACATCTATTTTCCACTTACTACAAAAAGATAAACTAAGGTATAATTTGAGGGTAGGGAATTATGGAAAGATGAAAATTTTATAATTATCCTTTAAAAATAAATTGGCACTTTGGAAGTCATTTTAACTCTTGGAGTACCACAAAAAATAAATGGTTCAAGAGATCCAAAATGTTTAACAGTTTATCTTCACAATTTTGTGAATTACTACATAATTTACATAATCTATCACTATATTAAATTTTGTTGACAATGTGCTAAATTTAAATTGTAAAATTTTATTCAATGTATGTTCTTAAAACTCATTTAACTGATACAATGAAATGTCACTTTGTCTTCAAATATTTGACATTCGTTTCAGAGTGGAGGAGTGAGCCAAACAAAGTATTGAGTGAGAGAATAAAAACCTATGGGATGTCATAAAAATACAGATTAGAAATGCCGACAAAAATCTAACGCAAAAGTAAACATTTGGGTCCAGAGTGTGAGGAGGACGTATTGAGCGACTCACTCCAGGGACAATGAACCGACTCAGAACCCACCCGTGTGGAAGAGCACAGTGAAAATCACAGGCAGCCCTGGCTGGTGTAGCTCAGTGGAGTGAGCACAGGCCTGCAAACAAAAGGATCTCGGTTCAATTCCCAGTCAGGGCACATGTCTGGGTTACAGGTCAGTTCCCAGCAGGGGACGCACCAGAGGCAACCAGACATTGATATTTCTCTCCCGCTCTCCTTCCCTTCCCCTCTAAAAGTAAATAAATAAAACCTTTTTAAAAATCCTAATAAAAACAGCATATTCATTTTTTTTTAAAAGTGCAGGCAAAGCTTCTAGTCATTGCTTGAAAGGCAAGTTGCAGATCTATGGTTTGTGCTTCTTCTTCACAGAAATCACATAAAATTAAGAGCTCACACGTGAGTGCGTGCCCTACTGATAGCCTTCAAGGTTACTCCTGGATGGTCTAGGGCTCTAACTAGCCGTGGGCCTCAAAAAGCGGTCATTATCTCATACACTGCCCTTTATTTCAGGTCCTCAGTGCAGAATCTACCTTCCACTCCACAGTCCATTCAGGTTGCATGTAAAATCACATTTTAGACAGCTCAAGACTTGATCTTCTTTGGTCTTTCTGCACGCTCTACCGTTCACCATATTTACCAGTCAATTCTACTTCAAATCCTATGGACAGACTTTTTATTTACCCTTGAAGGGTCCTTGTCTACATCTAAGCACAGTTCAAAATCTCCTTTTCTTCAAATTTCTGTGCTAATATCACCTGACCGGCGAGTAACCCCTCCCTGATGTGAGACTCAGGACAAAGGCATGATTTACTTTCAGAGTGGAATGGAGCAGGAATACACAAAAATTTTTTATGCTGCTCAGAACAGAATGCAAATTAAAATTTATGAATTATTTTTTTCTGGAATTTTCTCTGTAGTATTTCAGACCTTGTTGACTGGGAGTAACTGAAAACACAGATAAAGGGGAACTACTGTAAGTGATATTACAAAAAAATAATGGAGATGGTTTTCACTCTTGGTTACCTTATTGTTTTTTTAAAGCAATGTCCTTGTGTAAATTCTGGTTGCTCAGCAGATATACATGGAAGTAATTTTTATTAATTACTATGTCTAAAAATGATTTGTTGAAATTAAACTAGCCTTAGTTAGATATTATTATAAAAAAGGGTAGTATGGATTGGAAGTCAACCACCTATTAGAGGAAAAATATATTCCTATTAAGAACCTAAGGAAATTTCATTATTTTTAATAATACAGTATTTTGCATTAAATCAAATCATCTAGTATTTATCAATTATTTTTAAAGTATTTATCCATGACAAGCATGCATTTTATTATATACGTCAATTTAAGCAAGTGTAATTTTATTTATAGTTATACCATATTGCAACCCCATTGAGATATGTGCCTAGTACAGTGCCATCAGGAAATTCTCCATTTATTAAAATTTGAGATGCTCGTGAGTATAGTGTTTCCACCTTAAAAATGCACAACACAACTCCCCAGAGATTCCAGGATGCTCACATCCAACCACCTTTAAAAAATCGTGCTTATGAAACTTCACTGCTAGAAATAACTTAAAAAAATAAGAAAGCCAAGGAAGTGAATAGGAGAATATTTATTGCAGTATTCTCAAGAATTTAAAACAAAGCCTGACAACCACCAGGCTGTCAGAAACAGGGGTCTGATAAATGGCTGTTCGGGTCTGTAATGGAGCACTTCACTTCTAGAAGAAATGAAGTGTATCCATAGCCTGACATAACATTACAAAATATATTAGGTTGAAAAGCACAGAGCCTTCTCTATTGTACAATTTTTGCATAAATAGAAAATACATCTATGTGTTTTTTAGTGCATGTACCAAAAAGTATACTGAAAGTTTACCCCAAAAAATGCAAACAGTGATTATCTTTGGGTTGATGGACTGGGGCTCTAATGATAGGGTCCAGAGATACTTACTTCGCACACCTGTCTGGTACATGCGTCGCTTTTGTGAAAAGATTATCCAGGGTGTTTATTATTAGCAAATGAAGAGTATTTGAGGAAAGCAATGTGTTGGGAAAGGCACTGAAAAAAGCTCTGCTGCTTGATCTGAATGGCAATTCTGTAGCTATTATTTTCTGTTATTCTTAAAAATGTAAATATAGGTCTATACATTCTTCTATATATATGTTTCACAAAATAAAATTTTATAAAATGCAAACTTTTATAAAGCATGATAATATATTTCATCTGTATTTCTGCATGCTATTTTAAAACTGAGTCTACTTGTGATTAAATTTGCTTCTCTCAAAATGTTCGTAGTGGTATTGCTCCTGATTTTACTTTAATTCGTTACAAATTCTGCATCTGTACTCCAAAAGATATCATTTTTATCATTGAATTACTGCTACATTTTATCCATAAATTATGGTTCACTATGAATATAATTATTATAAGTTGACAAAACTCTAAGATAAGCTTGAAATCTATATATATATATTTTTGCCTCTTCTTGTATGTCATTTTTTGTTTGCTTTGATCCCAGTTTACAAATATACATAACACATATTCATTGATATTTAAATTCCATCACTGTGTCAATGCTAAATATTTAGTGTACCTCTGGTTCTCACCACATTCAGAATTTCAGACCTTATTCTGAACATTAGTTACTGCCTTCTTATTCAAGTTATCTAGGAATCCAGTTACTACTCCCACACTTTCATTTCCTTCATCATCTATTCTTGGCCTCAAGTTAAGTTTTTCTGCATATCCTGTATTCTATTATAGCATTCAACCTTTTTAAAAAACGCTATTTGGGAAACTTTTGAGCTGACTTGAGGATAATGTATCATTAAACTTTCAAAGTATGAGTAGGAGAGAATATTTCTTGTGTTTAGAATGACCTAAAAATATGGGTTCACGACATTTTGACAAAAGGTACTTACTAGCTATCTAATAAGTTATGTGGTCCCCATGCTCCGGCACCTTCCTGAACCTAAGGAAAACTACATTGCTGAGCTTCTTTTACCATTTGACTTGCAGCCCTATCACTGAGATCAGTGAAATGTGGCCCTGATAAACCCAGGCAATCTTCTCTTTGCCCCACCCTGTCACCAAAGGAGGTACATACTTGTTATAGCAGGCACAGGTGCATATACATGCACCTGCGGAGCTCAGATCTTGGAGCACTAACCCGAAAGACACTCTAGAAATAGTGGTGCTTCGTTATAAGGCCTCGTGGCATTCATTTGTGTGTAATTGACCTGAAACTACTTTCCCTCTAAAAGGTCTTTAGGGTGTGATAAAAGATTCAGAGCAAAATAACCTTAATTCTTATGACAAAAATGTTTCTGAAAAAAATATTTCTAATCTGATTAATGATCTAATGTTGTCAATTCTGCCTGAGGCTATAACAGGGCCTGATGTCCCCAATCCTGTGTAAGTGGCAGCTTCCTCCTGTTATTCACACACCATCAACAGTCAATATGTTCATATTTTTCCTTTAAAAACAAAAAGTGAAAGACAGAAGGCTACACTAATAGTTTCTGAAAACATAAATAGCTAATCTATTAGAAAGAAATAATATCAGCCCTGGCTGGTGTGGCTCAGTGGATTGAGCACCAGCCTGTGAACCAAAGGGTCACTTGGTTCAGTTCCCAGTCAGGCCACATGTCTGGGTTGTGGGCCAGGTCCACAGTTGGGGACATGCAAGAGGCAACCACACATTGATGTTTCTCACTCTCTCTTTCTCCTTCCCTTCCCCTCTTTCTAAAAGTAAATACATGAAATATTTTAAAAAAATAAAAAAAAGAAGGTCAGGGAAAATCTATAAACAAGATGGAATATTGCATTTTTATCCTGAAAAAAAAAAAAAACAGAAATAGGATGATGGGTAGTCAATAAGACAAAATATTTCGAAATGTAAATAACCACCAAGTGTTATTTTGTAAAGGTCAGAGAGGAATTAGTCTTTATTAAATTGATTTCTGTGAGTACTATTATAATGAGGAAGATCCTGAAACCAGGAAACGTGAGGCAATTGATGTGCGGAGGTGTACTTTCCAATGGTAACTTCTTATTGTAAAAAGAGAATATGTTAATTTCTATTCAATAAAAAAAGAACATAGAAAAAGCTTTTATACACGTCCTTAGGGAAAGTGATACAAAAAGATTCTATTTTAAGAAAATACAACAACAAATGAAATAATATATGTGAAAATTATTTGTCATCTTAAGAAGACAATACAATGTACATTCAAGGTAGATATTTGAAGTAGCATAAAGATAGCAGTTCTCCTTTAATATGATACTTGTGCAAGTAAATACAAATATTACATGAAGTACCTAAAGCCTCATTACTAAACAAAATAATTTAAAATGCTCTCCAACTTGGTACCAATATAAACCTTAGATTTCTTGCGAAGTAGAAATTAGGGAAACTAGATAAGAATATATTGATTTGTCAAAGGGTTCAGGACTGAATTTAATGTATCTTATATTTTTAAAACACAAGTTTAATTGCTTTTCTGTCCACCCTTAAACAATAGAAAGCAAAGCATAATAACTGTCCTAATAAATAAAAATTTATAATAAAGATAGCTATCAACCAGTCCCGACTGTCACTCTGTCATTCTTTGTGTCAGCCTTGCTCTTATTCTCATCTAGATGGAAGAAAATCTTATAAGGATATACACCTTATCCACCAGAAGTGATGCATAATTTATCAAAAAGCATAAAGGTTTCAAAATCACAAAAGACCAACTTAAACTGAATGAAAGAAAATTACAAAAATGAAGTACAGAAACATTTGCTGCAGTTCATGCTATGTAAATGAAGAGTATCTGATGACAAAAAGAGTAAAAATGTGCCAGGTTGCTTTATAAGTTCTTCATAGAACTACTCAGAAAATTTAAAAATCATTAGAGTCTGTCTACATGCCTCTGGTGAAGTTTCCATATCAAAGGTTGCCTTCAACTGCTTAAACTGATCCATTCTGCAATCTCTATGACAATTAAAGGTTTTTCTAAGTGTTCCTTGATCCATGCTTATGAACTTGCTTGAAACAAGAAAACAAGATAGGTGCAAATATTATAATTGGCAATTTTCATTGACAAGTGTGTAGGTTTTAGCCACTTTTTTTTTTACTTATTAAATGTTAAAGGAAAAACAGAAAGAGGAGCTCTATTTCAAAAGAATCTCAATGTAAGAGATAAGAAAAGCAATGATGATGAAGTGGTAAGTGATTTTATAGAGTTTGAGAAGAGAAAATAAAATGAGAAAAAATACATATTATATTTATTATGCTGACATTGCTAAAGGTGAAATTGCTTAATGGCTCCATATCCCACACAAACAAATGAGCAAAGATGCTTTTGGCTATACCTTCATACAGGAACTATCATAAAAATATAGAGTAGTTCACTGATTCTTCACTAGACTGTGATATATCAACTCAATTTAAAGGCTAAAGGTTACTATGAAATATACGCAACTGGCATCACTTGCCCACAATGGAACATCTTCATCATTCTAGTTCATAAAGCATTAATATGACCATTATTTCATTCCATAGCATTACAGATTAATTATAAAACTTTTGGAAAAATACAACATAAAAGAGTATGTTTCAAAATACTAAATATGGAATAAAGCAGGTTGAGAGAACCATGTGCCATATTCCTTAGCAATATTGTGCATTTTATGTGCCATCAGTCATCTCTGTTTCCACAAAAACTTGTCTGATAGCTGACTGTGACCAAAATCCCTAGCATATATTTTCACTTGTCGTGTGGTTTGTTCAGAAATCGCTCTCACTAACAGTTAACTGCACTAACAGAGCCAGGGCTCTGAGAGCTTGGGATTCAGAGACAGAATCAGGAAAGTGTGATTGGATGTGAACGACCACTCCACGCAAAGGCAGAGTGGTGACGGCTCCCTTAAAGCTGCTAGGAATGTGGGAACTTCAATCATGAAGGAGCATCAAAGGATCCAGGAAGACCGACTACACAGCATTCGATACCAAAGCAGTGTCCCGTATAAGTCAATCCAATTCATGCTTTAATGGAAATTCTGGTTTGAGAACATGACATACCGGAGACATTATTTTTTTTAAGTCAAAATTTCAGAGATGCAATTGTGAAGTCAAATCACTTATTGATTTGTCCTTTACTCACGTGTATAAAAAAATCGAGCAACTTCCTCAGCAGTGGGGATACCAAGAAGAAATGCTGCTGACCTTTTCTCATCCTTCATAATATGCTTTGAAACTTCAGTGGTTTTAAGGGAAATTAGCCTCTGTAGAAACGAAGTTTCATTCTGTCCCCAGTTGGGAGTGTCATGGGCAGACAGCCTTTATTTATTTCTCCTCCTGGAGCTGCCCCATTGGCACTTGGTGTCCAGTGCCCGCCAGTTGTATGCTGTATGCATTGGTCCCATGAAAGCATTAGGCTCGTTTCACAGGTGACTACTTTCCAGCGTCCAGCTCCACCATGGGCCATTATGAAAGGCCATTTGTGCTCACAGTGCCTGTGAGTTCATCTGGGTTTGCTTGTCACTACAGGGCAGCCCAACCTCTCCCAGGATCCCCTCCTGTTCCCTTGCGTGCCCAGATAATTCTCTGCCCACTGATATCTCTCTCAGGCTCTGCTTCCCCGAGAACCCTACTCATAACACACCCAGTTCACCTGTATCAGTAGCTGCTCCCCTTGACAGTTCCCCTCTCCATGCGTTTTGCCCTCATTACCTGTTTTGCTTCCTTTGACTTACCTTTGCTACACAAATAGGACAGTCATAGTTCTGGTAGCTGACAAATACGAGCACCATATCCCTTCCATTTATTTAGAACACAAACTCGAGGGGACTGAAAATCATGTGCAACCTTTAGAAAGAATATAGGTCCTAGATTCAAACCATGTGGGCTGCGATTCTCAAGGAACCTGCCCTTGGGGTCTGGGAGAGTTAAATGTGAGGAGACGGATTAAATACCTAGGACATGATAAGTGCCACTTAGCGTGACCAATTGTCTCAGTTTAAGATTTCCCCATTGTTGGTACTGAAAAGATCCATGACCAGGAAACTTCTCAGTCACAGGCAAATTGGGACCGTTAGTCATCCTATTGCCAGCACGCGTTAGCCATCATTATTAAATATGTATAATCCAGACCAGTGACTAAAAATTCTGTTGCCTCTGGTAACTTCCACTAACGGTAGCTTATAACATATTTTAAAAGCTCACGTGATAGTTCACACAAGATGCTATTAAAAATATGTTTTCTTACAGTTTCCCATTTTCACTTATTATTCTTGAACTGCAAGCAAAACTTTTAAAATTCCAGTTTTCAAATTGCGAACATTTTAAATGTTAATGACCCAGGACAACTCCTGGCTCCCTGACTTTTGAGGCTCATCTTGACCACAGACATCAGCCTGTTAGGAAAGTTCTTCCACTACGGCTTCCTGCAACCCCAGGCATGCTTCTCCTCCAAACATCACTGAGGAGACAGATGTGAAGGCCCATATCCTGGGAGCAGTCTCTCAGCACATGAAATTTTGTATTTTTATAACACTGAATGTGAATGAAGAAACATCTCCCTCAGAGAAAATACATCGTAGTCGTCTCCCTAAAATTTCCGTATTTGAAGTGGTTCTATTTGACATAAAAATTCATTTTATAATTACTCTTAGGAGTATTTCTCCCTACATAGATTTGTGCTTTTGGCAAACCCCTCACTATACTTCTAACGCCAACAATGTACTCTGGCTTCTCTGCAGCATTTACAACTACTGTTTCTCTCTTGGAATGTTACAGTAATTCTAAATTATTTGTGCCACCCTATTGCATTATGGTTGTTACCATTTTATTAGCTCTGCTATAACATTTGTCTGTATGTGGACAAGGTAAAATTAAGTTTCAGGTGATTCAGAAGATCTCCATCATGACGAGATTTTCAGTTCTCTAAATAACAATGAGAGGTAGCAATCCCACAGCAGGCACCCGAAATGTCGCAGACTGAGATCTCTGGTTTCTATTTTACCAGTTGTGCAGAGTATTAACAACTATACTCATGTGCCAGAATTTGTAGTATAACGAACGTCAACTAAAACTTGTATTAATCAAGGAAGGTATCTAAAATGTAGTTAAACCAGCTTCTCAAGATTAACATCATCAGTGACATGTTGAGAGTATGTGCCATTAATGTGATGTGGTAAGAATGGCACTCACCCTCTACTTCTTTCTCCCCCAAAACGTATAACCTCATTTAAGGGTGAAAAAACATCCTTGGAACTCAAGTGATGTGAAGAAGCCCAAACTCATCCACATAAAGAGACAGCATAGAGAAGACATTGTAGACAGGAACTGAGGTAGCCGGTTGACAGCTGGTATAAACCGCAATATGTGTGAGTAAATGAGCTTCCAAAGGCTTTTAGGCCCCTCACCTTGAATCCGTTGGCAGAGGCTACAGAGGTCACAAAGCAGAGGGAAGACATCTCCTCTGTGCCCTTTCGAATTCCTGACATACAGATTTCATGAGCACAATAATTGTTAAACACTAATTAAGTTTCGGGTAATTTATTATACTCCTGTATTATCAGGGGGAAAATCTCAAAAATGTATTGAATGAAAGTAGCAAGACACAAGACAGTGCAGGCCAAATTAACCTATGGTGAACAAAATGAGAACACTGCCTGCTTGGATGCAGGCTTACTCAAAGGGGCATGAGCAACTTCCTTGAGTAAAGGAAATATACCGTGTCTCGTTTGTGGTAGTAGTTACCAATGTGTTCAATTTTTGAACTCATCAAGCTCTACCCTTCAATCTATTAACTTACTTTAATTATATCAATGAAAAAAGTAATAGGAGTTATGGATTTGAAACTTCACATTTTTTATTTATTTTTTTAATTTTAATTGTTATTCAGGTACAGTTTTCTGTCTTTTACTCCTGTCCCAGGCCACCCCCCAGTGCTCCCCACCTCCCTCTCATTTCCACCCCCCTTAGTTTTTGTCCATGTGTCCTTTATACTTGTTCCTATAATCCCCTCCCTTTTTCCCTGAAATTCCCTCCCCTCGCCCCTCTGGATACTGTCATCTCCTTTTCTATTTCAATGTCTTTGGCTATATTTTGCTTGCTTGTTTGTTTAGTTGCTTAGGTTCCTGTTAAAGGTGAGATCATATGGTATTTGTCCTTTACTGCCTGGCTTATTTCACTTAGCATAATGCTTTCCAGTTCCATCCATGCTGTTGCATAGGGTAGGAGCTCCTTCTTTCTTTCTGCCACATAGACTTCCATTGTGTATATGTACCAT
>PVKM010012780.1:0-31188 GCA_004027735.1 Carollia perspicillata | reverse complement strand
GCCGCTAGTTCGATTCCCAGTCAGGGCACATGCCTGGGTTGCAGGCCAGGTACCCAGTAGGGGGCACACATTAATGTTTCCCTCTCTAGTTCTCTCCCTTCTCCTTTCTCTAAAAATAAATATTTTTAAAAACTTCAGACTCTTGAGCATGCCCCTGTACCTACTGAATCAGAATCTGCAATTTAGCTAGATCCCTAGGTGATTCAGATGCACATAAGTTTAAGAAGCAGTGGTCTAACTTTAAGGCACAACAGTGGCAACGTAAAAAAAAAATTAGGTAGAATCTTATAAAATGAACATCCTTCTTCCCCCTTATGAGAGAAGTTCAAGAGGGAAAAGAGATCAAATATGACCATAATACATTTTTGTGGGTTTATGAAAGGCACAAAGTAATTTAATTACAAATATATTGGACATTGATTTTATAAGCTAACAGAATTTAAAATTTGATTATTTAGTGATAATACATGATAAGTAATACATTAAGTTTAAATGCCTTAAAAACTGCTTTAGGAAATAATTTGAGATCAATATATTAGAAGAACTTTGAAAAAAGGCAAAAGTAGCAAAAGAATACTATCCACTTATTCTTTATTCCTACAAAATTTGAACTTGAAAAACATACAAAAAGTGGAACTTAATGTTTTTCAAGTTATTAATATTATTCAAGTGACTGTATGGTAAAAATTCACTAATTACATTTGGGGGTGATTAAGTTTCAAAAGATTTAGGTTTAAATATAATTTTTAAAACTATTTTGGTCATATGTCTTCACATACATAAAGGATAGCTGGGACAAATATTTATGTGTATTTGAGGTTCCTAACTAGGGATATGATGTTCATATTTGTACGCTCCTTCACCAAAAAAAGAACCTTTCAACAACTCAGTTACAAAACTGAACTGGTAGGGTCCAGGTTATGGTAGCAATAATTTTTTATTAATAATGCTATAGAACAAAAATTTAATGCAGTTTGGGTGGGGCTCAGCGCTTCCTTAACACTTTCAGCAGTCATTACCTTTTTGTGTTATCAAGATGTTTGTAGGTATTCAGGGAGCATTTTCCTTTAAAGAAACCCGTAGTACATATTTTCTTTACTACATAAATTATTTGAGCAGTACCACAAACTTCCCATTAATAATGAGGGAAGGGATTAAAGTTAAACATAGTTTGTTTTACTAGAATTTAGATATTTTGTTCTAAGACAATCTTGGGAGCATATTTGCATTTTTCACATTAGAAACAATAGTATTACATCTTGTCAAGCACTATGGGTTTATTTAGTAGTATCAATTTCAGTAAGGATTCATTTCTTATCATTAGCAGCCTGCATATTCAAGTTTTCAGGGCAATCTGACTGTCAAGAGAACACTCTAGATTACAAAAGATACTTGTTACCAGACTTTTTTTCTGGTGAAATAATCCAATAACTTTTTAATGGAAGATATAATATCAAAAAATTAGACAACTTAGCCCTGGCTGGTGTGGCTCAGTGGATTGAGTGCTGGCCTCAAATCAAAGGGTCGCTGGTTCAATTCCCAGTCAGGGTACATGCCTGGGTCCCCCGTAGGGGGCATGTGAGAGGCAACCACACATTGATATTTCTCTCCCTCTCTTTCTCCCTCCCCCTTTCTAAAAATAAATAAAATCTTTAAAAAAAATTAGACAACTTAGACAAGATTTTTTGATGTAAGACGTCAGGAGTGTGCAGCACCAAAAGCAGACAAAAACTGTCCTTAGAAGACAGCAAGTTCTAGCTATTATACTTTATCAAACTATTAAAATTTTAAGTGATAAATAAAGCCTTACCAAATTAGCATACCAAAGGTTACGAAGAAATAGGATTTAGGAATGCTGAATTTCTTTTTTGGAATTCAAAACATCTATAGTAACTAGAAAAGTTTTTTTAATAGATGAATACACTAAATTTTAAAAATATGTCAAATGACCTACCAAGGCAACATAAATTTCACGGCTAGAAAACTATCCCTCTTTCCTGATGTTACTCTAAACCAAAGAATTACAATATGGTCCTAGAATCTCTAATATATCGAACACATCTGATACTTGGGGCTTTCTGAAATAAGTTTCTAGAAGTTTATTTTACAAGTGGAGAATGCACTTTCTAATTTTTTACCAACATCTCCCCTAAAGACACAATTTAGACATATTTTCAAAGCAAAAGAATAATCAGAATAGAAGACAAGTGTAACAACAGCCTACAGTTCTCTTGGGTCTCCCTTATGGATCTCCCTCCGACACTGGGAACATGAGTGAGACGGGCGCTCACTCGGATAATGGTTACACATGCACGATTTTGTATTGGTCTCCCCACCAATGGGAATTTGTTACAGGCAAGGGTCTCTAAGCCTTCAGCATTTGGATGTAAGTCCAGAGAAAACCGATATGTCAATTTATGATTTGGTGGTCATGATCGGGGCAAATGGTATGCTTTGGTGAAAATACATGTCTGTCACTGCAGAGGCACTCTTGGCCTCTTTAATGCCCACTCTCCAGGACAAACCCCTGTCAATTCTAGGGAATCAAACTTGAAAACCGTATTCAGAAGGTAACCCATGAGGGTTCTAATCCAGATGACTGTAGCCTCCACGCATCCCTTGCCCCTCGTTAAAGTACACCGATTCCAGACGTGTCCCACAGGTGCCATGATTCCTTTTCCTTGGTCAGTGGAGAAATATAGTTTGCACTTCCTCAAAGTACCTTTACCTGTCTATCCAAGAGAAAACGTCCTTTAGGTTGCCCGACTGACTTGGAATATATGATTCACAAGTTTACAAACTTTTCCAATGACTACATTTCAGTATGTAATCAGGAAACGTTTGAGGGAATGTTTGCATTTCATAGGTTAACCATTGTCAATTCATTGTTGGTCAAGTTAGCGTGGTGGGCAGTTTGCAGAGAGCAATTCCAAAACGACGAGACCACGCCTGCTGGCGCCAATCCCGCGGTGGTACTTCTTGTCTTCCTCCCGGTATTTCGGAGCCTCATACTGCTTCACTGCCCATGACCACAAACCACAAAGGATTACTGGAAATAAAAAGAATATGCGTAGCATCAAATTGGTCCTTTCTTCCATCCTTCATAAAGGCCAAAACATCTTAACGGCTAAGTTTTCGATAGCATTTGTAACTGCCTAAAATAATCCTATGAAATATTTCTTACCAGAATGAAGAGTTATTGACTTAGTTGAGGGTGGGGGAACAGCACATAACAGTTAAAGTATTTTCAAAAAGTATAACGAAAATTTAAGCAAAGAATACACATCAATTGATGTTGCCCTAAATTTTGTCAGGTTTTAAAATGACTTTTTTTTTAATTGCAAAGGAATAGGCTTACACACAGAAAATAAAATGTAGTCCAGTCCATTAGCTACATATTCTTCATCTTGGCCATGAGATCTTCCAAGCTTTCACCAGAATCTTCTACTGTTACCTGAGGTACGGAATCTTCTTGCTATCAACAGAGGAAAACATAGTGAAGAAATAACCATATACAGTTCTTGATGCTTAGAAATATATAAACAGTAAGTTTTAACCATGTTCAACAAATTTACAAAGTACATTTTTTTTTAGTAAATATGCCTTCTAAATTTAGGGAAGACAAAGTCCTTTTCCTTTCCACACCAGTCTTTGATTAACAAGGCAGTGATTTCAATATTCCTGGGGTATCTACTGAAGTGGTACTTTTAAATGGTATTGTGGATAGAACTATGGACTTACAAAAATATTTTCATTTAATCAAACTCTATTCTACTGGATCCATTCATGAGTGAACGAAGTTTAAATGTGCTGTGCACACATCCATATTAGCACTGAATACTTCTCCCACACATCTTGATGCCCACAGTGCAAACTATCTGATACAGGAGATAATGCGTTGGCATTGTAAAGTTGGATGAAGATGAAAGACAAACATTTTCTCTGATACAACATTTACTTATGGTAAATCAGATTTCAGACGTACCTTTTTGGGAATTGTGTAGGCCACTGTGATTCCTTCAGGTAAGCTGGGAACTGGACCTGAAGATTTTTTCAGTTCCTCTTCTGAAACCTCAGATACCAACTCAATGCCTGCCGAGTTAAATTTGACCTTCCATCAGTTTTAAAAGAACTAAATAAGCAGTAAGAACTCAAAACTTCTACACCCTTAATTCTAATTAGATTCTCTAATTGTGTTTGATGCTGCCGTACGATTTATGAAAGGCTTCCTACCCCACTCATTGTCTTCGTGCATTATCTCTTCCTCTTCCTGAACAGCCTCCTGTTTGGGCAGAGCTGCTACTTTTTTCTGTAGAAATCAAACAGTGTCAAAGCATTTGTACTAATTCTCGGTTCTCTGACGCATTAATCAAGAATTCAGACAGGCTTTTTATCCTACCAAAAGTAAAAAGGACTTTGAACAGAATTTTTATTTTTGAAGCATAGTGAATCAATTAAAAGTTTTAAGAATCCAGAATCGAATTATCATTCAAAATCTAAATAATTTTTTCTCTTCAAAGTTATTATCCTACGCAAAATGCTGTCTCATGCATTCTGACAGACTGACATGTACCTTATATTCTTCCTGCTGTTTCCTGCAATTTCTGTCATCACACTGAGGATTTGGCTTCATGGACATAGTAGGAAAAAAATCCTGCATTGCATTGTATCCGAGGTAAAAACTAACAGTACCAAAATTTAACAGAAACCTAGAGAAACAAATCAAAGTAGACTTAAATAAATAAAAGGATCAAAGTATTAAAAGAAAGTAATTGGATTTTTAAAAAACAATTTTGAAATAAGTAATGAGTTTTGCAACAAGAAACCAAGAGAACAGAAATTTATTGTCGTGCTTACAGGGCCTGGCTCATAGAAAATATTTGTTGGATGACATCAAGATAAGATTACTTTCATCAACCATAGAACTCTTATTTTTTAAATCTCTAATAAAGATAAAATGCTGCCAATAAAACTATGGTATGTTAACAACTTTAAGAAGCATACTGATTTCAGAGAGATTAAAATACCAAAGAAGTATATCTTAAAAATTCCTGAGATATGATACTAAACCTAATTTTTAAAAAATTTTATATATAACTTACTATAAAGTTTACAATCTTAAAAGTAAGCTCAATTACATTTTATAAAAGTCTTCATCCATATAATTACTACCAGATCAAAACACAACATTTCCAGTATGCATACAGCTTCCTATGCTCCCCCCCAGTCTAATCTGATTCTTTTTAGAAGCTTATATATAGAGGGAAAATGATATATATAGGATAAACAACAAAAGGAAAAATATTTGCAAATGTATGTTCTTAATATACAAGGAAAAGCAAAAAAACTGAGTGAAGAATATGAGCAAATAATTCATAGAAAAAGTGTTTAAATTATCACAAATATAATTAAAAGAGATATTCATTTTTCACATATCATATGGGCCAAGATTAAAGACTTTTATGATGTCAAATGATATCAAAGGTGTGGGCAAACCAGGTGTTCTTCCTACACTGTGATGGAATCGTACAATCCCTTTGAAAGAGAAATTGAGTAGTATCTGTCAAAATAAATTTTACATAAACCCAGAAATTCCACTCGTAAAAATTAAAACTATAAAGATCTAGGATAATATATGACAAGATGTTTGCAGCATTATTAATAATAGCAAAGTATCTGTAAGTAGCCTAAGTGTCCCTCAACAGAGGGCATGCTAAATATGACATCCCTGAGAGAAGACTTCACAGCCGTGATTCTTTTCCTTTCCGTGTCGTTCTACGAAGTGTTCTGATTGGATGGGGCCTACAGAAGTCTGTACAAGCTGTCTGCTCTTACACAGAACAGCTCCAGACAGCTGCCTCGAGAGTTCTTATGTATGCTTTTTATAATATCATTGCTGGCAGTGGACACTTCTGATACCAGAGTGCCTCCCTATATCATGTCACAGCCTGTTCTTATTGTGTTGGAGGTTTAGGAAACATAACTAAGTTTATTAACGTTGTCAAGTGACAAAAGAAAAAATGGCCTGAGAGAGGGAGCACCTAAAGGAGTTCCACTTTTAATTAAGTGTGAGTTGATTCAAAAACTCTTTGACATTAATTTTAGTTTTGAAGAAACTTTGGTCCTACTTAGTTACAGTTTAGATCTGAAATTTTCAACCAGTGTGCCCCAAGAATTTTTAAACCGTTCAGTAACTAACTATTTGGTCAGGGGCACTGACCTCTTTTCCCTGAGGTTGTCAAATAAAAAATGACAACAGCCAACACAACAATAGCTGTCCTATGTGAATGAGTCAAAATTATACCCATCTTTGTCAGATCAGCAACAAGTATATTTTGTGGTGTGCTGCAGCATTTTAGTAATTAGTTTATGTGTGCCACGAGATGACAAAGGTTGAAACTCAGTTGGTGTGGTTGCTGGGTATTTATTTTGGGATAACAGAGATATTACCCTGGTTAATGTTTAATCACATTCATATTACTTTCAGTAAGAGTTAAATCAAGAGAGTGGAAACACGTGAGTTTATGCCTAAGTCTCCAACGTTTGGTCAAACCTGTAGAAATTTGTATTATTTGGTTAAGGAGTCACATATAAATACACTGGTACCATTATACCATTTAACAAAAGCTTTCCCAAATGCAGACAGTGACACAAACATGTATGCATATTATTATGTTACACATATTAATAATCATACAGTTGAGCCTTGAACAACACAGGCTTGAGCTACACGGGGTTTATATGCAGGTTAAGCTGCATATACATGTTTTTTATTTTTTTCAGTAACTACACAGTCAACCCTCTGTATCCCCAGGAATCTGCAGATGCAGAGGGCCAACTATATGTATTGTTCAACACTTTATATAAGGGACTTGAGTATCCTCAGATTTGGATACCCATAGGGGTCCTGGAACCAATCCCCGGCAGATACCAAGGGACTAGTATTAACTAGTTACATTTCGGGGGGAATCAAAAGTTGTATGTGGATTTTGACTTCACAAGGGTAAGTGCCCTAACCCCTGCACTGTTCAAGGGTAAACTGTCCATTTAAATTATGTCTATTAATGTATGTTACATACAAATAAAAAGTATACAATTATTATACATAGTATATAAAATTAAAAATACATGTATATTTAAGACTAAATTTCAAAATCTAAATTAAATAACTGGTGATTCCAATACTTAAAATACTTCTTACAATATCTTTATTTTTATCAAAAGAAAGGAGACTATTCAGAGAAATTAGGCTTCACTCACTTCAACACATTTTGTACCAAGATCCCGGCAACCACTCCCATCGTGGTAGGCAGGCTGGCTGCACAAACACCCTCCCGTTTCAGAGTCTTCTCATCAATATTTGCAGCAACTACCAGTGGCGGGGCACACTGCAGGAAAAAGAAAAAAAGAGAATGTATGTCAGAAAAGGGAACGTGTGTATGTTCCAAATAGTGTCCCACCGTATTCAGTTTGGTTTTCCTTTGCCCTGTAATACACTTCCAATGCCCGTAGCAACTGTAGCACTCAATGGTGGGAAATACCCCCAGATGAAGTGTGCATACCGCAAAGCAGGCAGATTCTCCAGGAATTATGAGCTGTATGTGCCCCGAGACTGCATTTTCACTGACCCCAGACTCCATCCACGTTTGTCCAAGTTCGTTACAAGCCTTTGTAGAAATAGGTAAAAATCAAAGAAAGAAAAGAGCAAGAAGTAATTTACCGTAACTTCTTCTCAAGAAAAACTGAGGTTGAACCAAGTATATTTTAATTTTCTGATATACATGTAAATTAATAATCAGTGTAAACTAATTTTATTCTGAAATTAATTTTCCAAGTACAAGAGGTAAGTTGTAAATAACGGAATTCCTTGGCCATCATCATTCTCTGTTTAAAATAAACTGGCAGGTATGCAGTCAATAAATAATCTAACTAAGTTGAAGCATAGTTCACTGAATTTCTTAATGTAAAACTTCATTTTTCTAAAATTATTTCAGCAACAAAAAATGCCAAATGTCATTTAATAAGCTGAAAACACAAAGGTTTAAAAAGAATTCAGTTTTATTTTTGAGAAACCATTTTTAAAGGCAATTTATATATATTTCTACATTCACTTAAAAATAAAATAACAAAAATTAAAACCAAAGCTGACAAAGAATAACAGTATTATAAGATATTCCTTTATTTAAAAAATTGTGCATCACAAGTACCTGCTATTTTAGAGTTTCCTCTAGCGGCATACGAGAGAGTAGGACGTTGAAACATACGCCCCAACAGCAAGGCTAGACAGGTGCCCCAGCCGTTAGAGTACATTTCAAAGGTAGGCGAAGGGAACATTAAAAATAAGACACATTATAAAAGGGTTTAAATGCAGAACTACTTTTAGGATGGGGAATATACACAGATAGAATATACAGGATAACAGATAAATCTGTAAGTACAAAATTTTATACAATAAGAACACTCACTGTATTTATTGCCATTCGAGCTTCAAAATTGTCCACACAGCTAAGAACTAGGTCAACAGGTTTTCCCTCTTCTAATCCACCATGACTAAGGAAATACAACTTTATTAGGAAAAAAATCAAGACACAAAATACATTCTAATTTATTTGTTCAGTCACACATTTATTGTTTCAGTAAATGTTTAAGTATAATTATGAAGTAGTAATATTAAAGATCCGGTATAAAAAAGAGTATTAAGTAACTATTAATAGAACCTCAATGATAGTTCAGTACTTCTTACACAAAACGTACAGAAGAATGCAAGTATAAAGTCTATTTACAAAAGTTACCATTTACCTACCAGCTTTCAGACTTTTGTTCAAATGTAACAAAAAGTTAATTGAATACAACTCATTTCAGTGGTAATACAAGAGTCTCTGCAGAAAACCACTTTCAGGTAGAAATATAGAACACAGAATGTACAACTGAGGATTCCTTGTTATACTATTATGATGATAGGGTTTTTTTGGTTTGTTTTTTATTTTATTGTTACCATTGTGTTTTGGACAATATATATACTTTTAACTGAGCTCCCACTATGTAAAAACTACACAAAAATTAACTTTTAAAAACAAAAATATATTTCATTCTACCAACTCATGGAATTAATCATCAGTATCTTTTCTAATGCTTGTGTAACTGAGCTGGACATTGTGCAAAATATTCATGAATAAAATTTTACCTTACTCTATCCATGAAATGTTGGAAGTTTTCTACTGTGGTTATATTATAGTTGTGTACTTCAAAAAGAACATCGGGATTAATGTTCCTAAGAGAGGAAAAAAGGAATGAGTACAAAACCTACTAGTACGAACAGTAAGAGAAGGTAGGAAAAAAAACTAAAGATCACTTGACAGAGATCAGAGAAATGGAATTCAAGCTGTTCAACGAAAACCCTAAGTAGTCTTCTACCTCTTAATACAAAGATTATCAGGAGGCTTACGAAAATGTTCCCACAATCTATGTGCTGAAAATTAAGCCTTATCGACTCTGTCAGCTCCATGTCAGCCTGACAAAAGAGTTTCTTCGGTCCTTCATTCAATTCAGTGCAAGTATGTCTGGGCCCGCAGAGAAACGTCCTAGAATAAGGGTTGGCCTACTGTGGCCTTTAGGCTAAAACTGACCTGCCACCTGTAAGGTCTGCAAGCTAAGAATGGATTTACATTTTTAAATGGCTACAGAAAAAAAGTCAAAAGAACAACAATTCTTTCATGACATGTAAAATACATAAAATTTTAATTTCAGAGCCCATAAATAAAGTTTTACTGGAGCAAAGCCATGCTCATTCATTTTTAAATTGCCTACAGCTGCTAAGGCATCATTGAGCAGTTTTGAAAGAGGTCATATGCCCTCAAAGCCTAAAATATTTACTATCTAGCCCTATACAAGAAAAGGTTGCCAACACAGATCTAAGAGATAAGAGAATCTTTCACATAAGTCAAAACCTGCATTTTTATAAAGAAAAAGTCAGGTCCATTTATACATTACATTAACTCATACCAAATACACAAAGAAAGATTTCAATAAATATTATCTTTAATTGCTATTCCATTTACCTCAAAGTATGTTCTGCTGCTTGGACTTTACTTAATCCTGCTTGATGAGGTTGGAAGAAAAGTCTATTCATATTGGCCAGTTCCACCTTGTCATAGTCAAAGAGTAGCAACTAAAACAAAAATAGCAGTATTCTGATGAAAACCATAACACAGAATGAAATAGTAGGCTTTACATTTGATGGGTTTAATAGTTTGGCAATAATAAACTCTGAAACATTGGGTGCCATATATTAACTCATTTAATGCTCATATGAGGTAAGTGTTCAACACACAGATACTGTTATCCTCATTTTAGAAATGAGATTCGCTAGAGCACTTGCTCAAAAGCCACCCAGCTAATTTATGGTGGAAAAGGGATTCAAATCCAGACATTCCCAGGCCAGCATCTGCACCCTAGCCATGATGCTGTACTGCCTCTCTAAATGATTAATGTTCATTCCATTTCATTCCAAGTTCTTGCTAAAAGCCAAGAACCCATTATATAGATAAAATTTTCAATAAAATAAAAATAAATGCCATAACTTAAAGTTATAGTATAGCATGACTCATTTTGTGAATATGACACTATAAGTACCCATGCCAGGGCTAAAGCATTATTCCAAAAAGAATTACTAACTAATCACTTCCCGTTTACTGCTATATATTTAGGCATGACAGTCTCTCTCTCTCTCTCTCTCTCTCTCTCTCTGTCACACACACACACACACTCACAACTTTAACAGGGCCCAAAGATCCCATTTCTTATCAGTAAGAACAGGTTGGACACAAGGATTTCCAAAGTCCCTTCCTTGATCTAAAATGCTGTGACTTTGTAATACAACTCCCAGCATCTTAAATTTAACTATAAAATAAAAATGAATTTTTCTTCTTCTCAATATGGAAACTAAAAAAAATTAACCCAGTGCATAAAAACAACACCTAAGTAACCCTTAAAATCTTGCTAGAAAAGATATCACTTATGTCCCCATGATAATTTTCTAGCTCCTGAGTCTCCAAAATAAGATTTATTTAAGTTCATTCAACAACATTTATTAGGTCAGGCCAAGCATTAAGTTTGAGTGTCCGACTCATAGCCCATTTATGAGTAAATTGCAGGAAACCCTAAATTTGGAGACAGGAGGGGTAAGTTGTAACTCTGGCACTAATTAGCTCTGGTAATGGGTGAGTCACTTTCACTTTTTAGGCCTAAAAAGGCCTAACTGTGAAAAGGCCTAAATGTGAAAAAAGATACAGATGAGTATCCTCCTCAACTGTAAAATAAAGCAGCTGATCTGGATCTGGGGATCCAGGGAGAAATGGGGATTCCAGAAATTTCGGGGGATAAACAGTGGGCTCTGGCTCTCTAACCCTGCCCTTCCCTATTTACCTATGTGTATCCTTGGGGTATAGCCCTTAGTGTGCATTGGAATCAGTTGGGGAGTTAAAAAAAACGCAGATGTCTGGGTCCCATTCCCAGAGATTGCGATTAACTTATTGTGGGGTGCAGTCTGGATATCAGAATTTTTTAAAACTTCCCAGGTAATTCTAATTACAGCAGTATTTGACAGTCACTGTTCTAGACACTTGATACTCAAAATGTGTTCTGGTCTAGCATCAGCATCGTCTGGAGCTTGTGAATATACAGGAGCACTTCTCCAAGTTTAATATGCATACATATCATCTGGAGATCTTGTTATAATACAGGTCCTGATTCAGCATGTCTGGGGTGGGGCCTGGGAATCTGCATTTCTAATAAGCTCCCAGGTGGTGCTGATGTTACTACTTCAGGGACCATACTTTGAGTAGCAAGGATCCAGAGGTTCTTAAAGTGCCATCCCCGCAACAACATCAAAATCACCTGGGAACTTGTTAAAATTCAAATTCTTAGGTCCACCTGAAACTTTCAGGATCAAAACCACTGGGGTAGGGTCTGGTAATCTGTGGTTTAATGAGCCTTCCAAGGCCATCTGATGCACAATCAAACCTGAAAACCATGGGTCTCCAGGACCTGTACTGCCCTTGGTCGGTCGGCCAGGGCACTTCTGTCAGCTATCAGCAGCTGACGGCTGGCTTTTGTGAGCCTCTCCACAGACTTTAGAATGTTCATAAACAGCCCTGGCTGGCATAGCTCAGTGGATTGAGCGCGGACCTGCAAATCAAAAGGCTGCTGGTTCAAATCCCCGTGTAGGGCACATGCCTGGGTTGCAGGCCAGGTCCTCAGTAAGGGGGCATGTGAAAGGCAACTTTCTCTCCCTCTCTTTTTCTCTCCCTTACCTTCTCTAAAATTAAATAAATAAAATCTTAAAAACAATAGAAATAACATTTTTAAAAAATAAAATGTTCATAAACACTTTTAGTATTTTGGTGTTGTCTTGTTTATATTGATAAGTGAGTGCCAACTTTGACATTACTTTCCTTTACAAATCTGGCATGTGGAGTGAACCAACATATTAAAAAACACTGATAAACTTTATGGGAAAATGGATGCTTTATCAAAATGACAAATTAAAGGGTATATAATTTGAGGAAAGTTTATGTATTCAACCACTACATATCTAACATCATGGACTCAAGCTTTGTAAGTCTAAGACTGGTAGATTGACACCTGGAATAAAGTTACTTCTTCCAATCCACAATCTAAGCTAATTTTAGAAAAAAATAAAATAAATATATATGGGTTTAAAAAATCTGGAGCATTCTCCAGTTCAGTTTCAAACACTTAAGTCCAAATTGTTTATACATTACCCCAAACAAAAAAGTTCCCAAACACAATTAGGTAGTCCTTGTTTAATGAGCATTAATACCAGCTTCCATTTGGGTGGGGCTATGTCTTAACCCCCTTGGGTAGAAAGAACAATCTGAATAAATACACCACAAATCAATAAGGCATTAGTAATAAGGAGAGAAAAATCCTAATTTGTACCTGATTTCCTCCAGAAGTGAGTAGTTCTCTACCTAATAGGCAAAGAGAAATGTTTTTACCTTACCAATGCCACATCTTGTCAGCATTTCGGCAGTCACACTACCAACTCCGCCAACACCTACTATCGCCACAGCAAATGTACGGATTTTCTGTAAAATGTAAAATTATATGTCTTGGTTAATAAGTCTTCATCAAAAAATATTTTCATTTATTACAATCATCTTCAAAAAACTTGGGAAAATTTATCATACCTCATAGTCGCTTACGATTCCCATTCGTTTCAATGCCATCAGGCGGCTTAAAATGAAGAAAAAAATGTTTTAAAGGTTACAACCTTATTGACATAGGTAAACATACGTCACAGAAAATAGACCCCAAAAGTCAATCATTACTAATCCATTAAAAGAAAAAAAATCTTTCAGCTGAGTTTTACCAGATGAAACTAAATCACCAAGGCAGCTTCAAAAACACTAAAGCCTAAATACCTTCCCAGACCATGCAACAAGACTTTTTAAAATATTTTATTTTTATTTCTTTTTAGAGAGAGGGGAAGGGAGAGAGGGAGAGAACCATCAATGTGTGGTTGCCTTTCAAGCACCCCCTGCTGGGGACCTGGCCCCCAGGAATGTGCCCTGACTTGGAATCAAACTGGCAACCCTTTGGTTCATAGGCTGCCACTCAATCCACTGAGCCACACCAGCCAGGGCACAAGATTTTTTTTTAACTGGAAATAATTTTCCCTCAAAATGTCTAAGCTATAACTCCAGTGTAACTCCATGATGTGCCCTAGTGAGAATCTATTTTCATCTATTGTGTTGAGTACTTAGTGAACACTATCAAATTGGATACACATTTTTCAGTTCTGGGGAATTTCCTTGAAGAATTTGATGGTTTGTTTGTTTTCCTGAATTATCTTTCTGGAACTCTTATTTGGAAGTTGGACCACTTGGACTGGTCCTCTACTCTTATTTCTTTTTCTCCTATTTTCCATCATTTCAGTTTTCTATTTTCTGGATTTTTTTCAACTTTATTTTCCAACTTTCCTATTGAATTTTCATTTTTGTTATTCCCCACTTTCAAGAATTCTTTTTAATCATCTAAGTGATTTTTATTTTTTGGCATCACCTTGTTCTGTTTCATTGACAAAATACCATCTCTCATCTGGGGGTAATGATAGCGTTGGGGATGTGTTTCCCTTACACAATCTATTGAAGTTAACATTTTTATTTTGTTTCTTTTGTGAGATGAGCTTCTCTTATCCTTTGTTCTGCTCATACTTAGGAGCCAGACACTAATAAAGGCAAAGATGTGGGCTATGTTGTTTGATTTTGGGCTTCACTGTAGGGTGATCTGGCTGCACTATTTAGTTGAAACCCACAATGTCACTATCTGTCAGTTTTTCTTCTCGGCTCTATCGATTCCCTAGAGAAGAATCTTTTCATTTCCAGCATGACAGGTGTTTATGGCTCTTAGTGTGGGGGTGTTAAGTGGAAGAGCAAGGCTGGGAACCCTAGCATTCAGTAGGTAAACACAGACTTGCTTCGATTAATAGAAATCCTCTGTTTTACTCTCTCCAATAAGTAAATCTCTAGTCTTCAGGTAGGGAAGAGGCATTAACACTACCTCAGCTACAAAAAGTGATATAGGAAACCTGGGCTCTGTTTATTCAACATACTTTCAACCATATCTTTTTTAGTCCTAGCTTAAGCCCTTGTGGAAGTACCTGTGCTCCTGTGCGCAAGGGTCGACTTCACTAGATCCATTAAATGGGTTATCAGTCATTCATCCCTTTTCTAGTTTCTAAAATTCTGTTACTATAATCTTCAAGTACAGCCCCCCCACCCCACATCCTGATTATTACTAGAAACCCTCTACTTTACTGTCATTTTGGTGGGACTAGGTAGACAGTGATAATAAATGCCTGTGATCAATCTTCCATCTTTACCTTGATGCTCTCTTTAATCTTCATAAGTAACCCTGAGAAAAGCGTACTGCAACCTCCTTTTACAAATGAGGAAAAGATTCAGGTTAATTAACTTTCCCAAGATCAGCTAACTGGCAAACAAGGATTCAGAGTTGGGTTTTTAAACTAGTATTTGAAACCAAGTTTTCTCATTTTGAAGCCTCTGCTCCCCCTTTCAATTTTCTCCATATGCTTATAATTATATTCTATTTCACATAATTTTACCGTTATTTGTGTTATTGGATCATTATTTCACAACCATTGAGTCTCCCAAACTAAAGCAACAGGTCTTTGAGGGTCTGAGGCTTTATACCTCTTTTGTGTTACTCAATGCAATTAAATGATGTTGAGCACCTACAAACCCCTGTCCTGTATTTTTTGATAACCCTGTACTTTATCATAATTCTTACCACTCACATTGCAATCCCATGTTTAACTTTCTATCTGTCTCACACTCATCTTGTAATCTCTGGAGGGAAATGATCGTGTTTACTTTGTATTCCCCAGTGTCTGTCCATAAGGAACAGGTAATAAATGGCAGATAATACCATCCGGGAGGGCTAGAAATGAAAAGGTGTTCACTAAATGTTTGCTGAATGAACACTCAGAAAATTAGGCTGACCTTTATCAAATTTCCATGCACTAATGAAGAGCTTTGGGTGAAAACTGCCATCTCCTATGTAGCAGTTTTAATAAAGACAAATGGTGCAAATAAGATAGAAAATACTAAATGTTTATATTTGAGTTTTGAAGGTTTGGTTGTGATTAATACAATGTCAATGGATTGTCTCACATTAAAACAATGCCTGAAAGATGATTCTAAATATATGATCCACATCTCCTTGCTTTCCATTCTTGAATGGAAAAATTTCAAAATTTTCATTTGTAAAATTACAAAATGTTTAAGGAAACCGATGGAATAGTTTCCATTCATTTGTATTAGAGATGTGAGTTCATACTTATTCAAAATCTCAAATTTTTGGATCATAAACCCTTCGTATTTGGAAACACAGTCAAAATACATGCACCCTGTCAATTATATCTCAATAAAATTGAAAGAAAAAGGGAAAGAAGAAAGTAGAATTAAGACAACATGCTAATTTATCCAATCTGATGAATGAGGGAAAAACAAGAACCTGGAATGATTTCATTTGATTTGGGTTAATATGAACTCTTCTGTAATTATGGAACAATTAGAATTTTGCCAGGTTTTCCTTATAAACATTGTAATTAAAATCTTTGTGCCTAAATACTAATTTTCATTTTACACTGGTTAAAAAAATTCATGTACTCCAAAACTTCCTCTGAGGCTTTTTATGTCATAAATAAATAAAAACTTTTTAAAAAATCCAAACTCTCTTGCTCGTTAAAGGAAAACAGCAACAATAACATCTTTCCTTTGTCACCTACTTTAAAACTTTTCACCTACTTTAAGAACTATCCAAATTTTAGCCACAGTACTTAGTGGCTTATTTATTTTTACTGGGGAGACAGTTCCATGTGAATTTTGAAGTAAAATAAATCTAATGCCAGTCCAGGCCTTACTATGTACTACCAGCTCCCTGACATGAGGCAAGTCACAACAGCTCTCTAAGCCTCAATTTTCTCATCTATAAAATGGGTAAAATTGTAGTGGCCATCTCCTATGGTTGTGGTTGGGAGGAAATGCATGAGTGAAGACGCACGAAAAGTGCTTAGCACGTAGTGAAAGCTCAGTTAACGTTAGTATATGCAACTGAGCAATAAACTCTTGTACAAACTCTTCTAAGAATTTTACATATACTGACGTTTCCAATCCTCACAACGCTGACAGAGAAAGATATTACCATTATCCCCATTTTACAAGTGAGAAGTTGAAGCAGACATGTTCATAACTCACCCAAGGTTACTCAGCTACTAAGAGTTGGGATTTGAATCTAATTAATCTGACTCTAGAGACGTTACTCTTAACTACTGCGCTGTATTCGGCTGCTGCGTTAACAAATTTGAAGAAACGAAGAAATGAGGAGGGGACAGAACTGGTAAAATGGCTTTAGAACTAATGGCTTTAGAACCAATGGCTTTAGAACTAATCAAGCTATTCCCACCACGCCCCCATTTAAGAAACATTTAAGAAGCCTTTACCAAACTCAAAACTCGAAGGTTATATTTAGCGGGTTTTACATTTGATGTCACCGTTTGAAAGGTGTTACTATCAATTTTATGAGGCTGAATGACACAGCCAGGAGCGGTAGAAAACTGTATACGTGTCCTGGGCAGGCGCAGTACCATATGGCTGATTCATTTGTTTGGGGTTTTTTTTGTTGTTGTTGTTTTGTTTGTTTGTTTGTTTGTTTTTAAGCGAAAGACCATCTTTTGACCCGTACTAAGGCTTGGCCTTGCCTGTTGGGGGCCAGGACCCTCAGAAACAGAAAAAGGAGGTGGGATGCCATGTGAGCTGGACGAAAGGGAAGCGCTTCACTCCAGGCCACACAGAGACCGTGACCTCGCCCCCCTCGCCCCCTCCGACCCCCAGTCACCTGTAGGGGTTGGAGTCCACCACCTCGGGGCTCATCTTCTGGATGCGGGCCCGGCCGCCTCCTCCGTCGCCGTCCCCGAGAGCACGCCGACTTCTTTCTTGGGCCAGTTCTCGCTCCAGCTCCTCAACCCGCCGCTGCAGCCGCTCCACAGACTCGGCCATGGCTGGGACTCCGGTCGCCAACGCTCTCAGCCCCGGCCGCCGCCGTCTCCGCCGCCCCACGTTGACAGGTCTGCTGGGCTCAACAGGAGTATACAGGGAGGCACCTAGCAGCCTTCCAAGCTCAGAACCCCGGGGAAGTGCTCTCAGCGTCTCACGGAAGGACACGTTTCGGCCACTCCCTCAAGCCTCCCACGGTACTGGTTCCGGTTGCAGTCATCCCTCCCCCTCAGGACACAAACAAACAAAAGCCCCTTCTAGCTTCTTTCTTTGTGGGGTCCTAAGAGACGAAGCAGCACAGAGCCAGGGTCCTAAGTGTGCCGAGCGGGTGGCCAGCGATGTTGCCTTTTAAACTGGGCGACAAGGAGAGACACAGGATCTTTTATTCCTGGGATCGAGGTCCGGACGGGCGCTTTTCTGAACCGGACCTATAGGTCTTCCGCCTGCGAGAGCAATAAATTTATAAGTAGAAGAGACCTCTGCGTTCTTATTTGCTGCGAACGAACGACTAGTGCGGCTTTGCCGTCTTTAAAATTGAGGTCTCTCATTCTGACGCTGACTGATCACTTTAAGATCCTAAACCACAGGAGGTTGTGCAGACTTTGCCCGACCACAGCCGAAATCACCAGAATCTGCTGACTAGTGTTGCTCAGCAACCGCGCCGAATGTGTGTGATTGGCTGGAACCCCGAGCGCATGCGGGCCTCGCCTCCGGCCTCTCCCCTGATTTCGCCGCTTGGCTGTAAAGTAGCAGTTCCTCGCGCTGGAAGTATCTGTATTCAGCGTCTCTGGGACCTGTCGCAGCAGTCATGAAGACAAGTCCCTCTGGCGATTCAGACACAGCCGAAGTGCTGCCTCAGCACAAGTTCGACTGCAGGTCCCTGGAGGCCTACCTCAACCAGCACTTGCCTGGCTTTGGGGCCGAGCCTGAGACCAAACTGACCGTTGCCCAGTACAGGTATGGACGCTAGCCTTCTCCAATGGAGACAAATCTGTGCATTGCGATTTTCTTCCTTTGACCCTGGATGGGTTCCCAATTCTCCGCAATCCAGTTTATTTTCCTAATGACGAATTCTGCAGTCAGGAGCTGGCATCACTCGTCCCTTGTATTCCATTCCGGGTATTTCCAGTTCGCGGGCAATAATGGAAGCGATCATAGTCACGATTCCAAGACCATGAGAAAGAATCTTTGTTAAAGGATACAGTTATGTACCTCGAAGATTCACTGAGGCTTGGAAGCTCTGTGGTATATACTAGTCCTCTGTATATACCACAGATCTTACGGTCTATAACCGTAAGATCTTCCCCCCTGCCCCCCCGCCCCGCCGGATAAACAGCTCAAATTCCTTTATAATTGGCCATGTTCTAAGAGGCTGAATTAATGGCGTCAGCTGGGGCATCCGAATTCTAATGCTAGATCTTGCACTTGGCAAACGACAGCACCACTTTGGGCTTTAGTTCTTTTTGAAGTGAGAGAATGGTACTGAAAGACATCCTGAGAATACTGTTCCCTATTAGGGTGGCCAGTGCCTTGGACTGTGAAAGAATTCGCAAAGAGAAGAAAAGGCAAAAAGCAAAGTTTATTCACTTTCCAAGAGGAGAAAGGGGCTGGTGTGAAGAGACATACTCACTGCAAATTGCAGAGGCTTTAAGTTTTCATTGCGTGATAAAGAGGGAAGGGGATGGAGCTAGAGCTGGGCAGTCATGTCAATTAGCTGTATATCAGGAGGTTTTGGGGTGATTGTGCAGGCTTCGACCTGTTTTACTGTTGGCTTTGGGGTCAGGGTCCAGGCCTCTGGTCTGGTTTGTCTTGTTTGTATTAAGTTTTGAAACTATTAAGTTTTGAAACAACTGTGTGGGAATACTTTTCAGTAATCTCATCCTGAAAATAGAGGCTCAGAGAAAAAAAGTTAGTTATGCCTGACGGGCTCAAGGGAAGAGAGATAGCCACCTAAAAGGGGCTTTTTGTGCCTTCTTTAAAATATATTTTATTGATTATGCTACTACAGTTGTCCCAATTTTTCTCCCTTTGCCCCCTTCCACCTGGTACCCCACTTCCCTCCAGCAATCCCCCTCCCTTAGTTCATGTCCATGGGTCATGCATACAAGTTCTCTGGCTTCTCCATTCCGTATACTATTCTTATCGTCCCCCTGTCTATTTTGTACCTACCAATTTTGCTTCTTAATCACTGCTCCTTTCCCCCATTCTCTTCCTTGCTCCTCACGACTGATAACCCACCAAATGAACTCCATATCTGTGATTTTGTTCCTGTTCTGGTTGTTTGCTTGGTTTGTTTTTTTAGATTCAGTTGTTGATAGTTGTGAATTCGCTGCCCTTTTAATGTTCATAGTTTTTATCTTTTTTTAAATAAGACTCTTTAATAACATTTCATGTAATAATGACTTGGCGATGATGAACTCCATTAGCTTTACCTTGTCTGGGAAGCACTTTATCTGCCCTTCCATCCTAAATGATAACTTTGCTGGATAGAGTAATCTAGGTTGTAGGTCCTTGCTTTCATCACTTTGAAAACTTCTTGCCAGTCCCTTCTTGCCTGCAAAGTTTCTTTTGAGAAATCAATTGGTAGTCTTATGGGAACTCCATTGTAGTTAACTCTCTGCTTTTTTTTCCTGCTGCTTTTAAGATTCTCTCTTTATCTTTAACCTTTGGTAGTTTAATTATGGTGTGTCTTGGTGTGGTCCTCTTTGGGTCCAATTTCTTTGGGACTCACTGAGTTTCCTGGATGTGTATGTTTATTTCCTTTACCTAATTAGGGAAGTTTTCTTTCATTATTTTTTTCAAATAAATTTTTAATTTCTTGCACTTCTTCTCCATCTGGCACTCCTTTGATGTGGATGTTGGTACCTTTAAAGTTGTCCCAGAGGTTCCTAAGCTAATACTCTTTTTAAAAAGTACTTTTTTCTTTCTGCTGTTTTGATTGAATGCTTTTTCTTTCCTTGTGTTCCAGATCATTGATTTGATTCTCAACTTCATTTTCTGCACTGTTGGTTCCCTTTGGTTTTTTTAAAGATTTTATTTATTTATTTTTAGAGAGAGGGGAAAAGAAGGAGAAAGGGAGAGAAACAGCAATGTGTGGTTGCCTCTTGTGTACCCCATACTAGGGACCTGGCTGGCAACCCAGACATGTGCCCTGACTGGGAATCAAACTAGCAACCGTTTGTTTCCCAGACTGGCACTCAATCCACTGAGCCACACTCAAATCTTGCCTCTACAAAGGCAAGATTTTTCTTTTTTTCTTTGAAATCTTGCCTTTGTAGATTTTTCTTTTTTTCACTTAGTGTAACCTTCATTTCTTCCCTTATTTTTTTGCCTTACTCAGTGAATTCTTAGAGCATCCTGATCACTAGTGTTTTGAACTCTGCATCTGATAGGTTGGTCATCAGCATTTCATTTAGTTCTTTTTCTGGGGTTTGTTCCGTTCTTTCATTTGGTCCATATTTCTTTGTCTCCTTAATTCAGCAGCTGCCCTGTGTTTGTTTCTGTGTATTAAGTAGAGTTATTTTGACTCCTTGGCTTAGAAGAGGCACCTATAAATTGTGTGGGGCGAGGCCTTAAGTAATCTCTAGGGCGGGGCAACCCACTTCACCTGCTTTGTGGCTCTGTGTAAGGAGGGCTAGGAGAGGGGACAGTGCTACTGCCTGGTTTCTGGAGGTTTGCCTGGCATGCACCCCATTTCTAGTCACTTCACCCATTTCCTGTATGTAACTGGTGCCCTTCCAGCTGCTCTCCTGGTGGTGAATCCCAGAGTGGGAGGGTTTGCACATGTTCTAAGTCCTTGTGGGCCCTTTAAGTGGACTCTCCTGAAAATCTGGCAGTTTCTTTCACTGCCCAAATCCCCACCGGTTTTTACAGCCAGAAGTTATGGGGAGTTATCTTCTGGCACTGGAACCCTGGGCTGTGCAGTTTGGCCTGGGGCTGAGATTGCCAGCTCCTAAGGTATCCCTTCCGATTTTTACCCACCACATGTGAGTGTGGGACTGCCCATTCCACCACCACCAGGTTCTCTCCCTCTCTTTCTCCCTCCCTTCCCCTCTGTCTAAAAATAAGTAAGTAAAATTTTTTAAAAAATAAAATAAAAATAAAAATTCTGAAATGTCAGCTAAAAAAATTCAGAATATAAATGCCAAAAGTTTAGGAATCAGCTGAAAGAAGTTATCAAATACATGTTTAGAAACTAAATGACTTATGAATTTAAAAAGCCAATAATATATGGATAACAACAGAGTTTATTAAAGTTCAGCATGCAAAGACCAATTGCATATGTGTACTCTAGCAACAGTTAAAATGTTATCTTCAAAAAGATGTAATTAATAAGCTCATCAAAAATAGAAATTGTCTAAACATTATGTAATATGTGGGAGACATTTGCAGAGAAAATTATAAAACTTTATTAGGCTCTTTAAAAGAATTAAATTGAGAGATGCCAATGTTTATGAATAGAAAATTTCATTAGTAAATCTCTTTTTTCCCACCTGATGTATAGATTCAGTACAACGGCAATCAAAATCTTAATTTTTTCTCTAGTTTGAGAAATTACTTCTAAATTTTATGTGCAAGAACAAAGGACTAAGAACAGTAAAAACTTCCAAAGAGGAACAAAATGAGAAATGTGAATTAAGAAGGCATGATATTGACACAGACATAGACCAATAAAATCATAAAGTGCACACAAAAAGATCCACATGTCTGTGAAATTTTGATACATGACAGTGCTGGCATCAAGAATCAGTATGTGTAGGGGAGGACTTTTGGATAAATTATACAGGTATAATCCTTATTTGTATGAAAACATTGAGATTAGACCCTTTCACTACTCTGTCTCACAAAGTTCCAGGTGAATTAGTGTTGAAGCAAAACTAAAACTATTTGGAAGACATATAGGATATGATCTTTGACCTTGGAGTAGAGAAGAAAATCTTTAAAAAGATGAAAGCACAACCCTAAGAAAATGATTGATACAGTTGCAGTGAAAGACACGTTAAAGAAAGTGAAATCTAAAAAGAAATGTTTGCAATATATAAAAATAATGGATAAAAGATTAATAACCAGAATGTATAAAGAACTCCAATAGCCCAACAGAAGAATGGTTAAGACTCGAAGATGCCCAAGGTCGTTTGCACTGTAGTCATCAGGGAAAGGCAGATAGAAACAACGAGAGACCATTTCACACCTCCTTACTGACTTTTTTTTAATATGACAATTTCAAACATTGGTCAGGATATGGAGCAACAGGGACTCATATCCACAGTTGGTGGGAACATGATTAATACAACTACTTTGGAGAACAATTTGGCATGATCTTGTAAAGACGAAGATAGAAAGATATACATGCCCCAGGAGACAGCAGTTCTATTCTTAGGTACGTACTCTAGAGATATTGTTGTATTAGGGTATCAAGAGACAATCTATAAAGACATTCACTGCACTGTTTGTAATAGCAAAGATACAGGAAATGATACAATGTTCATCAGTAACAGAATGGATGAATAAAGTGTAGTATATTTATGTGACAGGATACCATACAGCCCTGAAAATGAGCCAGCTGCCACTATATAAAACAACACAGAATCAAACAGTGGACAGATAAGCAGCATACTGTAGGATCTAAACGTCAAGGGAAAGGTAAATTTAAAAATCAGGACAGTTGGTATTCTGAGGGGGGAGGGGCACACAGAGGGCTTCAAAAATACAGTAATTTTCTTAAACTGGGTAGTGAGAACACTGGTATTTGTTGTGCTGTTATTCTTTATCCTTTACTAATTTTGTAAATATCCTTTTATCTATGCAAAATTTATTTTTGAATTTGCAAAAATTATATTAGAAAAACAAAATATTTGGAATTAAATATTGAAACCATGTTATAGCTTGCTGCAACAAAACCCACAATTTTGCTGCTACGTGTCTAATGTGTGCCTGGCACTGCTCCAGTCACTGGGGCTGTGGCAAACGAAAAATCTTGCCTTCTTGGAACTTTCCTTCTATCTAGAGAATACAGACAATACATAAAATCACTTTCCAAATATTACAGTGTAGGAGAGGGTGGAATGTATTATGGAGAGAAAGAAGAATAGGCAGTGTTTGGGAGGGGAGCAGGAAGACCTCACTGAGAAGGTGATGTTCAGCAAAGACTTTAAGGAGATGAGGATATGAGCCACACAGTTCCATGGAGGAGAACATTCCAGGCAGAGGGAACAGCAAGAGCAAAGGCTCTGAAGGGGGAGTGGGCCCAGTGTGTCCAGAGGAGGAGAAGCAAGGGCAACCGGTCCCTGTTGGCCATTACAAAGACTTGGGTCCTTCAAGTTGAGATGGGGAGAGATTAGGGTTTTGCAGGCAGAGGAGGGACTGAGTTGTCTTTTAAAACAAATCTCTTTGCCTGTTGTGTTTGACTGAAAGGGGCAAAGTCAAGGAGACCAGTTGGGAATATAGTGCAGTGATCCAGTAAAGAAATATTAGTGGCATGGGTCAGGATGGTAGTATAGAATAGGTTCAGAGTGGTCATATTTGGGATTTAGTTTGTAGGACCGATCAGATGTGGGGGGATGAAAGAAAGAGAGAAGAGGCAACTAGTATTCCGTTTTTGTCTTGGTAACTAGAAGGATGGAGTTACCATAAAATAAAGGTGACTATAGAGAAGCAGATTTGGGGGGAAATATCATAACTCACTTCTGGAATGTGAAGTTTTAAGATGCCTTTTAGACATCCAGGTGGATCTGTGCAATCAACAGATATGGGGTCTGGGGGTCAGAGCAGAGGTCTGGACTAGACATGTACACATAGGAGTCACTGACATGGAGATAGTATGTAAAGTCACGAGACTGTAGAACTTACTTAGGCAACAAGTCTACATAAAGAGGTCTAGAAACTCAGTCCCAGCACCACAATAGTAAGAAGTTGAAGAATTAAGGAGGAGGCTGCAAAGGAGCATGTGAAGGAGTGGCTGGAGCAGCAGGAGAAAAAATCGTGGTTTGGAACTGTAACAGAATTAGTGACCTTGAAAAAGTAGTTTTCGTGGAAAGATAGGAATGAAGCTTGGTTGAAATGCATTTGAGGGAAAATAGGAGAGGAATTGGAGAAGGGAAAGTAAACAAGTCTCAAGTTTTTCCACAAAGGGGAATAAAAATGTTCTAAGGATAGGGAGAAGTGAGGTCAGGAAAAGTCTCTTAAAAAAAAGGGCAGGCGGTGAGTAAGGTACTCTCTTCCGGCTGTGTTAGTGAACGGTTCTCCAGCTGCCACTGTGTGGCCATCTGCTTTTTATCATCCAAAACCCACGGTCTGCGCTTCCGGTGGCACCACTCTCGGCTTTCCAACACCGAAGTGGATGTATTGGCATTTGGTGTTTTCCTGACATTTCAGCAGGATGTGGGGAAGAAGGAAAACATATCTTTGTCATTGACCTTCCTTTCCTCTTACCTAGGTCAGGACAGTCCAATCCAACCTTTTATCTCCAGAAGGGCTTCCAAGAATATGTCCTCAGAAAGAAGCCGCCTGGTTCACTTCTTCCTAAGGCGCATAAGGTATGGTATGCAGATGCAGTAACACATTCTCTGCTGACAAATAAACGCCTTTTTTACACACAAAACCAATGAAAATTGCTTTGGGGGGGAAATATCATAACTCACTTTTGGAATGTTAAGTTTTAAGATGCCTTTTAGCCATCCAGGTGCATCTGTACAGTCAACAGATATGGGAGTCTGGAGGTCAGGGCAGAGGTCTGGACTAGACAGGTACAGAAGAGTCATCTCCTGATTATTAAATAATAGAAAATGCATTTTATTCCTTAGATAAAACATTTTACTTGAATTGCATTTCCCATTTTTGTTTTGAAAAAGGGTTTGAGGCTCAAATTAAGTCTGTCTTTAGGCTATTAATCTTGGACAACACCCAGTCCTCTTATGTATTTCATTCCTTCCTGTACAACTGGCCAGAAATAAAGGCATCCAGTGAATATATTTTTAAAGATTTTATTTATTTACTTTTAGAGAGAGGAGAAGGGAGGGAGAAAGAGATGGAAAGAAGCATTGATGTGAGAGAGAAACATTGGAAACATTGATTGGTTGCTTCTCATACGTGCCCCAACTAGGGACCACACCTGCAGCCCATGTGCCCTGACCGGGAATCGAACCGGCGACCTTTCACTTTGCAGAATGATATCCAACCAACTGAGCCATACCGGTCAGGGCTCCAGTGAATATTTTCAGTGCCGCTCATTTATAGATGTTTTGTACTTAGGTTATATATTTAAGTAATGTTTTTAAAAGCATATTATATCTTATCACAATAGCTATTCACTGAATTATTTTAAAACATTTGCTACGACAATCCCCTGATCTTTTGGTAGTAAAAAGAAATATTTGAATACTCATTTTATAGTATTCTTTAAATAGTAGACTTAGTGAGAATTATAAAATATTTTTTAATTGGGTCTTTCTGTTTTCAGAAAACATTATCTGTTAATTTTTAGAGACGAAAACAGGAGAATACAGAAATCAAGGTCCTGGAAGACACTGATATTTATAATTAGAGTATTATTATAGCCACAGGTACTTCCCAGGCCCAGCTGACTTCTCAGGCCGTTAAGAAGTAGGCTTAATGTCACAGTGATGAAAAATGCTGATGTTGGTTTTCTTGATCTCATATCATATTCCCAGAAACATGAAGTAACTTGGACGTTTAAGATCAATAAAAGTGGGTAACTTTTATCATGCCTCAACATGGCATGGCTGAAGGAGAACCCCTACCTCTCCAGAGATTAATGCCCCCCAGACTGTTCTATTTGATAGCATCCTACCAGAAGACATTAGAGCATAACATAATGCTCTCAGCTCAAGGATCAGGAGTCCTTTGTTTCAACCTCCTCTATTTTTCCCAAGTCTACATTGAAAAAAAGCAAGGCTCCCACACTGTCACCCACTGTGTGACTCCCTAACCCGTCTGTCCCCACCACCATCCCATCCCATCCCACCCACCCCCATTTCCAAGCAACAAGGTGTTACAAACACTTCTTTTCTACAGCCACTGGCACCACTGGCTTCTCTCGCCTTGGTCGTGGATTTGGCCACTTCCCTGCTGTAGTTATTGCGGCAGCACCTGCTTATCCCTGCGATCACAGTGAGCATGGCGGCTTCTCTTTATGAGTGATCAGGCGCCACTGCCTGAGCCTGGGGCCAGGGGACTTTGCATGCAGATGAGTTGGCATCACAGTTCTTGTGCAGGCTGTGTCTTCGGGTCCTAAGTGTTAGGCCCATACATCTGTCCTGGTCAGGTGACCCATTTCTCCTCACCATCTTATTTGGGCTCCTGCTTCAGTATAAGCTTGCTTCTCATTGCCTCCTTCCCCAAGAGTTGTCTTGAGCTCTGCAGCGCCTCAGTTACCAGGAAGGTTCCCCATACCCCTGCCTCCTCCATTGATCTCCAGAAGGCGCAGTTGCTTTTTCCTTCTGGTACCCACCGGCCTCCCCCAGTATCCTACGGCTGACTAGGCCCAGGGCCTTAGAACAGAGACTTGCCTGAGCCCCCAGGGAAGTCCTGAGAGAGACAGAGTGAGCCGGTGAGTGGGGGACTGCTGAGAACAGAGAGATGTTTTATGACACTGTCTGTGGAATATGGTGGTCAGGATCTGTTGCCTTCATATTACCAGAGCCAGGATTAAACCCCATGAATATACCTCTTCTTTCTAGCTTAATTATGTTTTACAATAATACTAACTTAACATCATATGACTCAATATTAAACTTCCCATTGTTACATGTCAGTTATACCTCAAAATAAAAAAACATTCCTGCCCTGGCTGGTGTGGCTCAGTGGATTGAGTGGGTCATGGATGTGTGGATGCCTGGACCGCAGGCCATATTCCTGGTCGGGGGTGCATGAGGCAACCACACATTGATGTTTCCCTCTCTTTCTCCTTCCCTTCCTCTCTCTGAAAATAAATAAATAACATCTTTAAAAACAAAGTTTCCCCAGGAAAAAAATTATTATGTTTTAGTGCTGGTCTAATTTATAATAATTGCACTAAGACTATGTTTAAAGAAAATAATAAGGAAATTATTATCCCCTGGGTTATTTCAAAATTGAATTCTAGCCTTAATGTTAACTCCCAAGTAGTTATTAAATTTCTGTTTCTGATTTTTAATAATCTACCACCCTATTTAGATTGATAGAGAATTTAAAGTCCAGAAAGCTTTGTTTGCGGTTGGATTCCCTGTTCCCAAGCCCTTGTTGTACTGCAGTGATGCTTCTGTCATTGGAACAGAATTTTACGTGATGGAACATGTGCAGGTAAATTAACACTTAATCGTACTTTGGCATGGATTTTATTTATGATTAAGAAATTCGATGTTAATAACGATAGCTTATTTTGAACATTTTAGGTGATTAGTTTGCTTTGTGCGGGCTTAAACTTTTGTTTTGAGCACAGTGTTTTCCTCTAGGTGTCAGTAAAGAGCCATACGTAATGGTAAAAACCAAACTGTCCAGATGGTGGGGGGAGGAACTCCAAATTGAAAATCAGTCTATGGAGAACAATATTTTAAATTGTTTAAAGGATTTTTTTTTGTAAAATGTAACTCAAGAGTAGACTTTGTTCTTTAAATTCACCTTGTATTTTCCCTTGTGCATGGACACTCGTATTAGACATATTTCACAAAGGAATGTTTTTCTAGCGTATTCTACAAAGAATTGGTTTTGGTTGCAAACTGTTATCCTGATATTTTTTTAGGCAGTAGGGGATAGCAACACTGCAAAGAGTTGGTAAGAAAAGATTGATCTTGTTTTAAATGATCAATTGTAATTGCTTCCACAGGGTCGAATTTTTCGTGATTTCACAATTCCTGGAGTTAGCCCAGCAGAACGCTCAGCCTTGTATGTGGCCATGATAGAAACCTTGGCTCGCTTACATTCTTTAAACGTACACTCACTGCAGCTGGCAGGATACGGTGTGGGGGCTGGGTACTGCAAAAGACAGGTAATGGATCCGCATCGCTCTTCTCCTAAAGGGCTCAGAAGTAATATATACATTAGTAGTCAAAATAAAAACCTGTTACTTTATACTTTTCTGAAACTTGGCTCTAACATTTAATATCAGCCTTTAGTTTGACTTATTTTAAGTGTGAAACAATTTTATATTTTTAGATCATATTTTGTTTAGCAAGTTTCTGTAACTGACAGAATGTAAATGAATGCAAACTTAAAGCTACTTCAGCCCTTTCATCTACCAGCACTTTATTAATATATTTTTATACAATTTTCCCTTTTGATGTTGGTTTAACAGATATGTATTAAGCATGACTGTGTTTAATATGTGCTGAGTACTGCACTACATAGCAAGAAAACAGAAATAAGTTCTCTCCACAAAGGAACTATGGTCATTTTAAGAGACCAATGTGTGAATCTCACTTATATGAAACAAGAAGATGATATAAAAGAGAAGGTAATCTAGTAGTAAGTGTTTTTGCACTCACCGTGAGAGCTGTTCCATTCAGATGGTAGATGTCAGTGTGCCCTTGCTTAAGTGGGGAAGGCTTCCTGCGGGAGAGAGATCTTGCACTGTGTATTCAAGGAAGTACAAAACCTAGCGTGATAGGGAACAGGTGGCGAGCATTTCAAATCAAAGGATCAGCAGAACCAGATATGTATGGGGCTGATTTCCTTCGTATGCCTTTTCCTTTGTGTGTCTTTTCCTCAGTGTGTCTTTTTGAGGGGGTTGAGGGGAGAAAAAAAGAGAACTAAGGTTTAGAGAGTACTCACTGTATGCCACATCCTTCTAAGCTTTGCAGCAGCCCTAAGGCGTAGGTCTTGTCACTCCTATTTTGCAAATGGAGAAACAGGTCTGCAGGTATCGAGTAACACAAGTAAGTGGCTTAGACATAATAATCTAAACCCAGGTCTATGATTCCGAACCTAAAGGTCTTGACTGCATTCAGCTGAACAGAGGTAACCTTGAGGCGTGGAGACGTTTATATAGGCGGGTAAACAACTCGGTCTCGGCTGATGGAGGACTTTAAGACTAGGTTGACTTGTTCACCTATTCTTCAAGTCTAAGAACCATAAAAAGTCTTTACACTTCTCATGCTAATAATGTATTTAGAAGATTCTATGGCTAATAAAAAAGAGTGTTTAAATGGAAAGTAAATATCTCCCTTCTTCTAGCCTCTGTGCTTCCTCGTTCAGGTACTGTTTCTTGTAACCCTTCCAGGGTTTTTCTGTGCCTGTGTATTTGTGTGTGTCTGTACGCACTCTTCTTTTTCTTCCACAAAACAGTTGCCAAATAAAAACAAGAACCCACATCTCTTGATTCCTAGGCCAGTGTTATGTATTTGTGTGTGTGATAAAAATCTATGTAAGTAAAATGGAACTAGATAGAAGAAAAACTTAAATGTTGAAGTTTTTAGGCTGATATTAATGTTTTAGGCTGATATGACCATCACTTACAGGCATTTGTCTTGAGCATTTAAAAATAAAACTAAATTTGGTGATTAAATTTTGCTTTAATTTTGGAAGTACTGGATCTTATATTCCACTGTAGCGCTATCATTCTTCTTACTTACACACCTTCAGGTATCAACCTGGACAAAGCAGTATGAAGCTGCAGCTCACCAGGACATCCCTGCCATGAGCCAGCTCTCTGACTGGCTGACGCAAAACGTGCCAGAAAATGACAATGAAGAAAATCTGATTCATGGAGATTTCAAACTGGATAACATAGTTTTCCACCCTAAAGAGGTACTCTAAGCCATGTTTACCACAAATTAAGTAGGTCTGTCATGGGACACAAGTACTAAGTAGATGTTCTCTCCCCTCCCCCCACCCCGAGTGCTGAAGGAGGCCAGCCTGTCCCCACTCTCCCCCAGCATTCAGGCCTGTCTTCACCACTTCTGGGAATGAGTCCTGTGGATTTTCTGACATCGGTAGTTGCCTACCTTTAAGGATGGGTCTAATTCTGAGTGATACCTGACTTATTGTTTAAATAGGATTTGGGAATTTATGTGTGTGTTGCTATTTTCTTCAAAGACAAATTTTATTGTTTATACCAACAACTATATATGACTTATGACATTTAATTTTATATAATAACCTTACTCCTAGTTTCATCCTTTTATTAAAAATTCCATAATGTTCTTCTTTGCCTTCTTTATCTACTGTTTGTCCTCTAGGCTTTCGTATGCTTCTTTTGTTTTGAAAAGGTAAGATACGTACATTTTAATAGAACTAAGTAGTACAAAAAACATACATAGAGAAATTTAAAAATGTGAACATAATCAACAAAAAGAAAAACAGTCATTTGTGCTGAGGTTTCAGGAAAACTATCAGAAATCATTTTGTTAATAGGTTAGCAAAATGAACTAGTAAATGTTCATCTCAACCACTAGGAGTTACACTGAGCTTTTTATAGCTCTATACACAAACAGTCATAGACAGGATGCTAATATACTATTGCTAATTAATTTACACTAATTGATACAATTTGATTAACCATCAACTTTTCTCACTGGCCATTGTTTTATAGCTTTGTGGAATTACCTAAACAATATTTCAATACCATATGATCTCACCTTTAACAGGAACCTAA
>PVKM010012779.1:8341-31279 GCA_004027735.1 Carollia perspicillata | reverse complement strand
TTGGGGCATACGTTATGAATGGAGAAGTACAAGGTGCCTTTTGGAGGACCTGAGTGGGCTCAGGAAGGCTTCCCTGTGGAAGTGAATTTAGGTGAAGGTGAATAGGGAAATGGGAAGAGTGTCGGGTCCAGTGCAGTCCCGAATCCAGGCCCTGCAAGTGGATTTGTCGCAGCAAGTGCGGGTGATAAGACAGGACCTCGGTCGTGCTGTGCCTCCTGGAGGGTTTTGGCCATCAGTCTAAGAATCTTGAGGTATCTGGAAAGGGTTTTACCCAAGGGCGTGAGATGAGTTGTTTTTAATTTTTAATGTATCCCTTCAGCAGGCATGGGGAGGCTGAAAGTGAAATAAGAGTGTTGAGAGAGCAGCTCGAAAGCGTTCCAGTAGGACGTGAAAGAGTGAATGGTAACTTTGGGTAAGATGCTGGCAGCAAAGAGAAGTGGATGAATTGGAGGAATGTTTAGGTAAAGTTAGGAAGGCTTGTTGCTCGATGGATTTCTGATTGAATTGTGTTGTGCTCTTCCCTTTTTGATTCCCTCAAGATAACGAGAGAAACTCAAAAGTGACTTTATTTCTAGATTTTCCCTTCCATCTATAGACACAGTCTATAGACACAGGCTTTCTTTTGCTTTGTATATGAACTTACAGGTCCTGCCATGACTCCGTACTCAATTCATATTGTTATACACTCCCCTTGAAGACAACTCCCATTTATTACTGAAGAAAATTCACTAACGGTTATAAGACAAAGGTTTTATTCTTCTCTGTTGACAGTTTTAAAAAGCTTTTGGTTTGCTGAGGTGTTTGGGTGGGGCAGGATAAATTCTTCCTTTGCTTTCCTTAGTCAGAAGGAGTACGATTTGCAATATATTTGGATGGTTGTGATATACAAACTTCCTGGCACCCTGGCACCCCCTACCACCCCCCAAACTCCTTAAACCTAGGCAGGTGCTGATGGAGAATAACTAACACCATGAGTATAAAATCTTTGCTCTCGTTTTTGTATGGGGATGTAAGCAATGAAGAGCCCAGGCATCCAGAATCCTCAGTTTCTTGCTCCGTACAAAGATTTTGGCATAGTTTATCTTAATCCAGGCCTTCCTCTTCTTTATCTCTCTCTGAAGGGGATGGTATGATAATAATTTCCCCCTTAAAGAAAAAGACTATAGTTTTAGTTAACTAGAGGGACTTAAATTTATCAAGTATATTGTGATATTAATAGTAACAAAATGGTAATTATAAATGATTGCTAGAGCCCTAGCTAGGTAGTTCAGTCTGTTAGAGAGTTATCCTGATAAGCCAAGGTTGCAGGTTCGATCCCTGGTCAGGGCACATACTAGAAGCAACCAATGAATGCATAAATAAGTGGAACAACAAATCAATGTTTCTTTTTCTCCCCCTTTCTCCTCTTCTCCCTCTAAAATCATTAAAATTAAAAAATATTTAAAAATGATTTTTAGAGAGGCTACCATCTATTGACCACCGACTGGGTGTCTGAAAACACCTTCTGAGTATTCACAGTTCCCAAAGAAACAGAGGCAATGTATTTTTTGTGTTGGCTCTGATTTTAAAGCAGCACCCACCCCTTGCCTTCCTTTACAGGGTTCTTCTGGCTCTGTTCCACTCTACCCGCCAGATTCCAGTGCCTCTTGTGTTTCTCCCTGGCACTGTCTGCCCTTAAATACTGTCTCCCCTTTTTCTCCTCCAGACCACTTTCTTCTTCCCTTTATCCTATTTCCTTGGGAAATCAGGTGAAGGAATTCAGTAATAGGTGTGAACACAATGAAGGAACACAGGATGTACCTCTAACAGGCAGACAGTCCAGCATCTTGGGAAGCACAGGAGGGCAACAATGTTTTCCAGACCCTGTTAGATGAGGCTCTGTGGGTGGCACCAACTGGTCAGTATGCAGGGTTGCTTTGTGGCCTGACATTGTTTTTGTTTCCTATGTAAATAAGGTATGAGGTTTAGTCTCCTGGCCCAGTCCCAGACCATGTTTGCACATCCCTCAAGTCTGAGCTGAGTTCTACCGGCTCTCCAGCAACACTTAATTATTTGTAATTATCCATCCACTGAAGCTGAACCATCCTTCACCCAGGTCACAGCACAGAACATGGCTCATCAGTTTTACGAGCAACCTTGTGAATCCCACCCGTGTGTGCAGCCACCTTTCCTGACCATGAGCAGTCAATCCATCAGCAGATAGCCCTGCCCCTGACAGGGTCTGGATGCTCTGAGCATGGGCAGACTGTTCTTGGTATCAGTGTGTTGACTATACCATCATGCCAGGGAGCTGAGCAATGGGCTGGAGATTTGAATTTCAAATATCAAGACTGCATGTGAATTGAACTTTGAAATGATCTCTCTCTCTCTCTCTCTCTCTTTTTAAATCTGTTAATGTCATCAGATTTGACAAAACTAAAGGGATTTGGGATTTCCTTAGCTCAGTTCTTCCTCTACTACAGCAGTCCCCAACCTTCTGGACACCAGGGACTAGTTTCCTGGAACACGATTTTTCCACTGGTGGGAGTGGGGATGGGGATGGGGTGGGGTGGGGATGGTTTTGGAATGATTCAAGTGTGCACCCTGAGGTGAGGCCCGATTCCTCATGGGCCCAGACCAGTATTGGTCCACGTCCTGGAGGTTGAGGACCCTGCTCTACCACATTGTGGATTCTCATTCTGATTCTCGACTGGGATCTCAGGCATTGGGCCTGAGTCCTCATTTAAACTCTAAATATTGTACTTGAAGACCAAATGAAAAGTCCTATATTTATGGGCAGGTTGCATAGCGAGAGTCCTTACTTAAAAGTGGATTTGGCAGAGCCCTGGCTGGGTGGCTCAGTTGGTTGGAGTGTTGTCCCATATACCAAAAGGCTGTGGGTTCAATCCCTGGTCAGGGCACATATCTAGGTTGCAGGTTTGATTCTGGTCGGGGCGCACACAGGATTGATGTTTCTCTCTCACATCCATGTCTTCCTCTCTCTCTCTCTTTCTCTCTCTCATCCCCCTCCCCCATTTCACCCCTTTTCTCTCTCTCTAAACTGAATAAAAACATATCCTTGGGTGAGAATTAAAAAAAAGAAGTGAATTTGGCAGTAACCTGTAAGATCCAAAATATATTCCCCAGTAGCCCTGCTCAGCATCTGGGATATATCAATTAATGAATTCAATGATTCCTCAGTCTTTAAGAGTAAAGCTTGGAAAAGAGAGGTGGAAGGTCACAGGCTTAAGTCTGCGAAGTTCAACTTTTCTCCCCTGGATTAACCACAAGGGCATCCAGGGATAAGTAGCTGTTTATCTAGGAAGGACGCTTGCTGAAGACACAGTGGATGGGTATATCTCACCACAGATAAATTGATTAGATTAGCCGATTGGCTCAAGAAGGCCCAGTAAGAATAGTGCCTCCCAAAGAGGGGTACAATATCAAAGATGTTAAGCAAGATGGCTTTTGGGGGCCTCTGAATGAATACTTTTTTATTCTTCTAATCTACTGTTTACTCAAATATTTTCTTCTAGTGTTTGCAAGGGGGACTGTTTTCCATTTAGTAGTGATGAAAAGTCTCCATTAAAAATGCATGCATTTAAGTTAAAAAAAAAAGTCAGGGAAAGAAAAATGGTGTGAATAATGACATCAGTGGTAACTGGAAATGTCCCAAGTCTTAAAGGGTGATACATAAATGATCGAATTTTGGGAAATAGTGGGATAGGCGATGGGGCTCTTTGAATACGACAGGAGCCCTGGAGAGCTGTAGGTGGTAGGTACCCCGTGGAGAGTGTGGGGCGGAACGCAGCCTATCAGAATGTGTTCATCCCTGTCAGCAAAGGGTCTGTAAGGAGACTGATGTCTGCAAGCGCGGCCCCCTCTTGTGGAGCAGCATTGGTTTCAGACAGGAGAGGAGCCTGGTGTGATGAAAGAGAGAAATCCCCAGCATGGTAAGAGACCCTGCTCCGCAGAGAATGTGTCTCCACCAGCCCTGAGAGTGTAGGGCCCCAGGATTTTCCCAGCTGGCTGTTTTCCTAACCTACATCCCTCCCTCCCCACCCCGCAACTCCCCCTTCCATTTGCCACCAGAGGTAGAGATTCCGCAAGGCCTGAGTACTTTAGACAAGATGATTTCGACATGAAAATTATTCTTTGCTCTACAGCTAATGTCCTGTGAGGCTTATTGTAACGTGCCCTCTTTGTCCTTCCAAATGTCACTGAAAGGGGGAGGGCAGTTGGCAGAAGCCTCTCAGAGCTATGGTTCCCTTGACTGTGCAAGGAGTGTCCTCTGTCTCTGAGTCCTCCTGCATCCGCGGGAGTGAGTGGGCGAGGGTGTCAGTAAGGCTGTGGGTGTGGGTTTGTGTAAAGGGTGAAAAGGAGTCTTAGCTGGAATAAAGAAAGGAATGCAATAGGGATCAGTTCGCCAGCCAATGGGGGGCGGGGATGGGTGGGTGGAGGAGTGGGGGAAGGGAAGGCTGCAGCCGGCAGAGGACTCCCTTCCAAATCAGTAAATGCAAACTGCAGCAGGAGGCTGACCTTTTGAGGGAACTGATGTCAGCTGTAAGTTGTAACCTCATGCCATTAATTATAACCCAGCATACCTGAGGCGGGCTCTCCTGTTGGCCTTGGTCTTTCTCTTCTCCCTCCCTACCACTTCCCTCCTCATTCCCCACCCCTCTGAAAGACTCAAGTTGCAGGCTGAACAAGGAGATGAAATGCTTTTTAAAATAATGGGCCTTATAAAGCCAGAGTCTGTTCTATGCATTTGAATTTTTTTTGCAAAAGGGTTTTTCTTATGTTGGAGCCTGAGATTGTCTGAGAAGACCCTTTCTCAATTCCTTTCTCTCTCTCTCTCTCTTTCTTTTTCTTTCTTTCTTCCCTCCCTCCCTCCCTCCCTTCCTTCTTTCTTCTCTCTTTCTCTTTCCAAAATCTTACACAAACAGGATCCAGAACAAAAAGAAAAATAAAACATTCATCAACTGAGACTGGAATGTAATAAAACATCCCTCATTCTCCTTTTGGAAAAAGTTTGCAAGCATACTGTTGCATGATTGGGAACCTAGAAAAATAATATAAAAGTGGACTTGAAAAAGAAATGTTATCCAGAGCATTCTGTGCATGATCAGGAAAGAAACTTGGATAATAGGTCTGAAAAGAATTTGAAAATTCTGGGCCCTTTTTTCTGTTCTATGTCTTGTGAGAGTTTATTAGAAAATTAGTGTTCACTTTGTGTGAGCATCTTCGGTTTTAACTCAATGGAAAGAATGAAGTACAGGCAGACAGTTCATACAGACAGCGCTGGCTTCACAGGCACGGGACATGCACAGTCCCACAGGGCCCTGTGCTTAGAAGAGGCTTGCCCTTGGTTCAATGCTCTGCAGTCGATATCTGAGGCTCCCTTTTAAACAAAGTGCTTCACATGTTCATTATGCTCATTATACAGCCATTCTTATTTAGGGGCATTAAAAAGTCAGGAATACAAAGGGTAGGGGGAACCAATACAAAACTTTAAAGAGGCTGATGTCTCCTGGGCTAATGTTTTTGGAAATAGTTGTGACTTTGAATAAAATGAATGTATACTGAAGCTTGTCTTCTTTTGAAAACCTGAAGTTGCACAATTATCTCAGCTGGTTTTGGTAATTTCAATAATTAACTTAGCCCATAGTACACCAGATTTTCCATAGTTTGCTTTTGCTTCATTTTCTTGGTCCAAAGCTTTTCGATATTTTTTGTCTAACTTTATCTGTTCATTCATTACACAAACATTTAATATAACCAGGGTGTTATGCTGTTTTAAAACTCCATGCAACCAGTGAAAACTAAAACATAGCTACACTTTTAGGAAGGTTTCTTTCTTTGGAGGATGAAACATTAAAAAACAAAACAAAAACATGTGTAACAATGGCTTGAAATAAAAATGCATTAATTGAGATACAACAAGTGTTTTAAGGGAGCAGAAGAAGGAAAAATAATTCTGACTGTGAGGATGAGGGAAGGCAATGAAGATCTGTATGTCTAATGACAACTTACAGAGGAAGTATCCAAAGGATATTCTCGGCGGAGGAATGACACGGAGGTGGGAGAACAATTGGTATGTCCAAACAGCAATGTCCAGAGCACAGTGACCTGTGTTTGAGACACACATAGGAGGGAGATGGTGTTGGAAAGAAGGCTGAAACCCGCTGTGGCGTGGACAGTTTGTTTAGGGGCAAGGGCTAATGGAGTGGAAGGAATTCTCATAGGGGTCACCTAGCTTTGTACAGAGGAAAAAGAAATACCTCATAGAAACTGTAACTCCGCCTTATCGGGCAATTGAAATGATGAACCAAGAGAGGCCAAACAGAAAAAGTGGATGTTCTGATACAGAGGTATGGTGCATTCCCTCATAGCAGTGATCATTCCTCAGTGTGGTCTTCCTAGGAGGAGGAGAAAGAAGAAGAACCCCATGGTTGCTTTTTAGTCTTAATATTGACATTCAATTTAGGACTTCCCTACACGTGAACAAATCTTGAGAAACGTTCTCCAACATCTCCACCCTTGGTCGGGTAGTTTCTGTGTCTTGGAAATGGTGTTCCACCTTTCATTTGAGTGATCATGGCGGGAACATGTAAAAGAGCACGACCTCATGCTGGTCGGAAACACCGCAATGCGCACGCTATGCATCCAGCGCTCTGATCTGGCAGAGTGACTGGAAATGTCCCAAGTCATGACGGGTGGTGCACAAGTGATCGAATTTGGGGAAGTAGTGGGATGGGTGATGGGGGGCGTGGAATAGAATGGGAGCCCTGGAGAGCTGTAGGTGATAGAATGCCCAGCAGAGGGTTTTGGGTGGGCGCGAGGACTGTCAGGAAGGTAGCTATGCCTGACAACAAGAGGGTATGTGAGGAGGCTGCTGTCTGCCAACGTGCTCCCCTCTTGTGGAGAGCTGGATAGATTTATGCTGGTATGAAACATGCCAAAAACTTGACAATGGCATTTCATTTACAGGATGAGATTATGTGTGATTTATATATGTATTTTAAAAATTTTTTGAAATTTGTAGAAAACGAATACATTACTGCTGTGGTTGGATTAAAATCCCATTTATTTCATGGATGTGTGTAGCATTACACCCGTCCTCAGAATAAATTATTTCAGAAAGTATTTTACGATGATGCTTTGGCTCCATCCTGAGTCATCAGTACCATGTGGTACAGGGGGTGGGGATCCTGTTTATTAGGATGACCAATAGGCACAGTACTGATTGAGTCATCTGACTAGTATAGGAATGTGTCTCATTTTTTTTTGTGGGGCCAATATTCTACTTTTAGTTTTATGAAAATAATTCACAGGGTGCACTTGGACAGTGGGATTTCAAGTTATAAAAAGCTCCTTTCAAGTTTTGGATACAGAATTTACTGTTGTTCCAGGATTACTTGGAAAAGAATTTGAGGAGTTCTGTTTTTCTTATGAAACGTATGCAAGGAGGTGAATTACTTTTCCATGCCGTGAACTCAAGTAAAAAGTGAGATGCAGTATCAGCAATGACTGCTCTTTTGGGGATGTCCCCCTCAGCCGACTCAGATAATTTCCTGTGTTGTGTCTTGGGCCAAAAAGCTATTGAAAGGATTTGCTCTCAGGAATGCAATATCTCCTGTGAGAATGTCAGCTATTGACAATATATTCAGCCTGCTTATAGATTGATTTGACTTTCATCCAGGTTCACATACTCAGATCTTGATGCTTTTAATTATATTACTTTAGTACATTGTTTCTAGTTGCAACTTGTGGTTTCTAATTAATTATGTTGATAAACATGTACATGGGGCTGAGTCATATGATATTGTGGGTAGTTAAACTTTTAAGAACTTATTTGTAACTTATTCTGAATATAATCATGAGTTATTTATATTTCCCATTTGTTTAATCATTTTCTCTATGCATTTAGATATACTTGTGTCTTTTCTGAATTCTTTAAGAATAAATTGGGGACATTGTGCCTTCTTACCCCTAAATGCTATAGTTTGTATTTATTAGGGGCAATGACATTCTCTTATATAAACACAGTACCATTATAAAATCAGAAAATTTAATATCGATACAATACTATTAGTTACCTCACGGTCCAAATTCATATTATTGTCAGTTGTCTCAATAATAACCTTCATAACCGTTTTTTCTTGGTTTTGGACCCAGCCCAGAGTCATGCTCCATATGTCTCTGTTGTCCACTTTGACTATGAATGGTTACTAAGCCTTTTTTTTCTCTTTGGTCTCTCTTGACATTGTCACTCTTTAAGAGTTCCAGCCAATGCTCAGTTGGTTAGAGTAATATGCTGAGGTTGCAGGTTCAGTCCCCAGTCAGAGCGCATACAAGAATCAACGAATGCATAAATAAGTGCAACAACAAATCGATACTTCTCCCTTTCTTTCTCTCTTTTCTTTCCTTTCTCTGAAAATCAATAAATAAAAAAAATAAAAGATAAAGTTTCAGTCAATTATGTTGCAGAATGGTTCTCAATTTGGGTGTGCCTGGTGTTTCTTCATGATTGGACTCAGGCTACGCTTTTTATAAGAAACAGCACAGTGATGGTCTGTCCTCGTCGTGTTATCAGTAGGCAGAGTAAGTCAGTTTGTGCCAGCATTGGTGATGGCAGCTTTCAGCACTGGGGAAGGTGGTGCTTCTCCACTTTAAAGTTTCTTCACTCTAGAGTTACCTTTTTACTCTTTACAATTCCTATGGAATTTGTGGAGAGATGCTTTGAGATCATGTAAATATCTTGGTCCTCATCAAACTTTTACTCATCCATTGATGATTTCCTAACCCAATCATTCTGCTGCAATACTTTATTGAATGGCATCATACTATAAGGAAGAAGTTTTCCTTCTCCTTCATGTGTTAATTAATTCATTATTCATATATTCATAAGTAAGGTATTTGGTAAGTTCTGGTATTTAAAATGGCAATTTTATATGGTTCAAACTGATACTTCTGTACTCTGCTTTTAGAATCAAAGGCAATACCATTCATGTATCTTCTCATCCAATGATATTTGCAGTAATTTATATATATGTGTTTAAAATTATTGTACTTCTGCACTTTTTCTAACTATAAGTATATCAGTCTCAGTCAAGACTTTTGCATATTAATATAGAATTCTGTATCCCTCTCCTTACTCACAGTGACACATTTCACTTAGCTTATGTTGAAACAGCTACAACATGGCCCTCAGTTTCATCTAGTATATATCGAAGACAGTGTGAGTTGTAGGTATACAAGTATGAATGTCTTTATTGATCATTCAAATATTTTGCTTTCATGAAGCTTTTGGTGTGTTTTTTCAAACTTTAAGACAATAACCAAGGATTTAGGAAGGTTAAAAATAATTTGAACTCATTTGGCAATAAATGTAGAAATATAAACTCCTTCAGTCAATTTACCTGCCCATTTATTTTAGTTTTCATTGTTCTTGTTGCACTAGGAAAAAGTAGAGCACTATACAATTTTTTTTTTCATAAGAATTGTCACTAAATTAAATGAACTTGCTTTAAATTCTATGTGCCTTCTGTTCTTACTTTTAGAGTCTAAGTTATTTAAAATTTTAGAACTATACAAAATACTTTTGAAAATCCTACATGTGGTCTTTAAAGAGATTTCTTCAGAGATACATCTTGTCGATAGTGGGTTTTATGTATTCAAAGCAAGACATCAAAGTCAAGGCAGTTTGACATATACTGCCTAACAGGTAGGCCCGTTTCATGATGTTTTAGCTAACGCATCTTTGAAAGGTGCGATGTGAATAATGGTATCAGTTTCTTATGAAAAAGTGTCTAGGATGGTCCGACCAAATCAGGTTAACAGATATAGGAGCCTCAAATGGAAGAATCAAGCAAAAAGGGGGTCAGAAAATCAGGAGACATGAGAGAAAGAGGAGCAGGGTGTCCTCATGATGGCAGGAGGTGGTCCTAACTCTGCTTGTGGGAACCTTACCCACAACTGAAAAGCTATGCAAGTTTTTACAATTTTCAGCATTCGCTCCATTTAAAGAGACCAGCTAACATTAGACGCTCTTCTGAGCCTCAGTTTCCACAACTGTGAAATGGAGAAAACATCTATTTACAGAATTGTTGTCCAGGCTGTGCACCTGGTACCTATGAGGCACTCAAAAACATTCCTTTCAGCCACCCAGTGGGAGTCAATAACCTCAATGGGTTTTCTGTCTCACTGCATTTCCTGACATGGCTAACATCTTAGCTCTACAAACAGACACGTTTCGGTTTGTTTGTTGGTGCAGTTGTTTCTTGCCCTGGCCAAAGGCGGTTTGCATGGAAGCAGTGGCTTCCATCCAGGGGAGAAATTGTGAAGGGACAACAGGGGCATTAGATGGGAACCCAGATGAGCAGCCTGTGAGATTTGGTAGTGGTTTGGCAGCCACCCATAAACGGGAAAACTGCTTTGTTAGGAAGGTCCTCAGAGGATTAAAAGAATCTTTGTAAGTTTGTTGCAACAGTAGGATGGGCAGAAAGCGAGGTAGAAAAGGAGATTGTTGTGTGGTGGGGGAAAGTCTTAGAAGTGCTGGAAGGAGTTACTGGGGCACAAAACTAAAGAACATAATCAAGGGAGTGGAACAGAGATGGAATCCTCTCCGAGAAGAGAGTTTAACTCCAGACATGAATATATTCCAATTTGTTCCAGCCAGTTTTTGTTGACTTCTAGTTAACAACTGATATTTTAGAGTTAAAAAGCATTTTATTTAAATATCCACATTTTCTAAATATCCAGCGTTACGTGAGGTGCAAGGCTTTCAGTCCGAACAGGACAAATGAAGTCAGATCACATCCATCAGATTATAATTTTTCTTTACGTGAACCTTTACTATGGCATGCATTGTGTTTTACAAAATGCATTTTTTGGGTATCTGAGTTTTGTCAGATTTCCTGTGAAATCACAGTTTAAAGACTTTGCTGATAGTAAAAACATATTGTCCAATGTGTAAGATGTTTTGATCCATTTTTCTTAAATGAGAAAATGAGATGTTTGGGGAAATGACTAAATCTATTTGGGAGCCAGAAAGACTAGATGTTCTCTTCTTTGTACAAGAAGGCCGATGACTACAGCGATGAAGACCCTTTCAGGTCGCGGGGAGGAAGATCCCATGGCTGTGCTCCACCTAGTGAGGACCCACAGACGGTGTGAATATTATACTGATATACACAGTAATACAGCGCGAGTGCTCTGTTCTGTGCTACCTCCTGATCAGTTTGGACACTACTTTTTTAAAGAATGTTTGGGGTAAAAAGTTATTTTCTAGGTAGTCTTATTTTCCCTTTCAAGTGTATTTATAACTTTAATAGACATTGTCGAATATCTGAAGAATACTCTGTGCAGTTTTCGAGGTAACACACATGCACCATCACACACTCATTTGTTCAACATACCCTTCTCTATGCTCTGTTTCAATGCCCTAGGGCACAGGGGGCAAACACAAGGCCTGCAGGCTGAACCCGGCCCTCCACGTTGTTTTATCCGGCTGGCACCTTGTTTCTACACAGCAGTAGCGCCGAGCTCTCACTTAACTGTTAAGGAATAGTTGCATTTATACAGTCCTAAAATGACATTTGGCCCTTTGAAGGCAACTGAGAGGCTGACATGGCCCCCAGGCAAAATTAGGTTGATATCACTGCCCTAGGGAAATTGGGAAATTTCATTATAGTAAGTTAGGTATGGGTGTCTCCTAGTTTGCAGCTGCTCTAAAGACAAGGTTTTAAAGCAGTTCTTTGTTTTCATTGTGTATTTACAATAAATATGTTATTAAATGTAAAAATCAGTATCTCAGACACTAATGATTTCATTGTATCTTCCTTTCCAATTGATTTTTAAAAAAGATACAAAATATTAGCATTGAAAAGCAACGAATCTTCAAAAAGTCTGTGTTTAGAGATGATCATTATTGATACATGCTCAAGCATTATATGATTTCTTCTTTGAAGCATTAAACTACTTTTTAGAACTATCTATTTTGCATTAAATATACTTAGGGTTATAGTTTCAAAGTTATACCTGAATATATAAACCAACCATGTTCTTCTTTTTAATTTTTTTTTGGATAAACAAGTTTATTTGTGAATTTAGTAAACATACATAATTGACCTAAAAACTTCAATGAAAGGATAAATTAAAAAAAAACACTTGGAATGCCATCTCTATAAAGTGGTTTTGCCAGGAGCATGCCAGAGGCAACCTAACTGGACACCATCTTCACGGGCAGAGGACCAGTGGGCTGTAGCCGTGCCCCACCCCCACAGCTGGTGTACACTAAGGGTTATAACACAGACTTCACGAGGGAAGAACTCGGGTATTGTTTCCTCTTGGTAGAGGGAGAAAAACTCGACCTAGTTATGAAGCCAACCACAACACAAAAAAGCCGAACTGGTTTAGAATATTAGTAACAGATGATGCTGGTGTGAATAACTTGTATTCTATTCTAGAGCCCTTATAAATAAAATCCCCACAGTAGTTTGCATTATCAGCTAGAGGGTTAGTTAACATGTGGTAGAATGAGGACTTATGCAAGGTATTGATTTACAAAGCATTTTACTCCTTTGAAACAAGTGCAGTTTAGTTGGGGGTGAGAGCCAACTGGACCCTAAATTACATACACCTAATGACAAGACTCCCCACATGTGAATGTAAAACATTTAATTTAAAAATGTTGACACTATGATAGGTAAAATAGCTATTATAAATGCACATAGTGTATTTTATAGCTGCCATGTTTACTTTTTTTTCCTCCTTTTAAGGAAACTGTAAGTTTCACTGTGGTTAAGACTTGTATCTTCACCCTTGGAAAAGCCCCCATTCTATCACAGTGATGCATGGTCAGACTTAACAGCCCCAATTGTCAAACACTTGCATCAAGTCATAACCAGTTTTATTGCAAAAGGGCCCTGTACACATTAATCAGTTCTAGTACCTTAATAGCTACCCAACAGGTCATTAACATACAGAAACATGCATCGTGAGAAGTGAGCGAGGAGTACTACCCATCCTGTCTGCACATTAGTAACTTGTCACTGCTGAGCGACAGTGCTCACATCACTGAGGTCTGTGAGCAGCCACTTTTCACATTCATTCTGAATGAAAGATGGAGCTTAAGTACAAATGTGACAATTTCTTACAGAAACAGTGACAAATTAAACCAAAGTATTTTACAGGCTTTACTACAAAACACTGTAAAAACTGCCTTCACTTAAGCTCTCTCCCCCCTATATCCGGCCAGCCAACTGGATGTCTTTGGGCATGATGGTGACTCTCTTAGCGTGGATGACACACAGTTTAGTATCTTCAAATAAACCCCCCAGGTACACTTCACTAGCCTCCTGCAGCCCACCGATGGCCGCACTCTGAAACCTCAGGTCTGTTTTTGAAATCCTGGGCACTCTCCCTCACAACCTCTGGAAAGGCAGCTTCAGGGTCAGAAGCCCGGTGGATTTCTGGTGGTAACGGATTTTTTGAAGCACAGTGGGCCTGTAGCCGTGAGGCTTTTTCACTCCTAGCCAGCTCTTTGCAGGGCACTTTCCCACCTGTGGATTTGCGAGCAGCCTGCTTGGTTCGGGCCATTTTCTTTCCCTCAACGCCAAAGTCTCAGGCTGTTCTTCCTTTGCCGCGCTACTTCTGCTGCCCAGGGAAAAGCTGCAGCCACCAAGCAAACTAAGACAGATGCTCCGACGAACACCCAAACCGCTTTTTCCTTTTTCATTTTAACATGATTTTTAATTTCCCAATATTTCTCTCTACTATGTAGTTATTTAACTAAGATCATGCAATGTACAATGAACTAGCTAGGAGATTCGAAGACCTGAGTTCTGTTTGGACAGTGTTCTGTATCTTTAAGCAAATCAATTAAACTCTCAGTTGTCTTCTCTCCAGAATAGTGTGATGGGATAAGATGATATGTATGGTTTCTTCTCTTCTGACATCGTATGATTTTATCGGTCTTTGGCTATGAGAAAACTGAGCAAGATTTCATACTCAGGAAGGCAATTTAATCAATATGAAAGACAATCTAGATAATTTATCTCCATATTGCCCTTCTTCTTAATAGCATGCTAGAAATTCTATTTCTTCCTTGTTTAGGTGGATAATTGCTCGAATTCTATCCAGGGCCATTTCATAGCAGAACTTCAGATTTCAGTTTCCATGTTATTTCATTGTCGTTGAACTCTGTTGACTGCTAATCCTGGTCTGAGGTCTTCTTTCCTTTTGAATCTAACAGTATTCTGAAACCACGAACTCATATGGAATTGGCAACACCCTTAAAACTTCATGTGCCCGTTCCATTTTGAGGGCTGGCTTGCTTCTGGTGCCTGTTTTTATTGCATGTTAAATGCGTGCGCTGAGTCAATCCATGAGACTTATGCGGAGGATTCTATAACTTCTTTTAAACCAGCTGTTTCTTTTCCTTCATCTCTTTTTAAAACCACGGGGGAATTATTTGGAACATCAAATTCAATTCCCGGCAATTTCTGGCATGGGCAACATTGAAATGGAGACTGTGTTCAACTTTCCCAAATGAAGGAAATAAAAATGAATAATAATAAGATTTTGATACTGATGTGAAAACATTTTTATTGTGGTAAACTATACATCACATAAAATTTACCATTTTAACCATTTTTAGATGTACAATTCTGTGGCCTTAAGTATATTTCATTGTGTAACCATTACAGCCGTTCATGTTCTGAACTTTTTCATCCTCCTAAACTAAATTCTGTACCCTTGAAACAATAACTTCCCATTCCTCCCTCCTCTCAGCCCCTGGAAACTACCACTCTATTTTCTGTTTCTATGAATTTGAATACCCTAGGTACTCATATGAGTGGAATAATACAGTATTTCTCCTTTTGTTAGTGGCTTGTTTTACTTAGTATGATGTATTCGAGGTTCATCAATGTTTTAAGATGTGTCAGAATTTTATTTTTCAAAGTCTGAATAATTCATTATATAGATGTGCTACATTTTGTTTATGCATTCTTTTGTTCAGGGACATTTGGGTTGTTTCTACCTTTCGGCTGTTGCGAATAATGCTGGTATGAACATTGGTGTACAAATACCTGTTTGAGTCCCAGAGTTCAATTCATTTGGGTATATACCCAAGCAATGAAATTGCTGAATCATATGGTAATTCTATGAGCTAAATTTTTGGTGAGCAACCATGCTATTTTCCCTAAGGTTTGTACCATTTTATATTTTAGCCAGCAATACACAAGGATGTGATTATTTTAATTGTTCTTTCTTCTGTTTCCTTTCCCTTCTTCCTCCCCACTTCTTCCTTTCCCTCCACACTCTCCTCTGTCTCAGCCAGAGCTTACTAATTGCTTACCACAGATTTAGCAAATTGAGGTACTTTTGAGTCCCTCACAAATTATGTATGAAGCTGATCCGGAAGGTAAAGTGAACCCCAGATATTGAGAAAATAGTAGATCTATGTACTTTCATATGCCCAGGCACCAGCTAGATCTTAGACTGCATCAGTAGTACAGACATAGGGAGAGGAAGAACAGTTCATAAGGTGCTTAATTAAGGCTATAAAATAATTTGTTTCACAGCTTGTGTGTTTAAGAGAGAATTATGTCCTAAATGCCTTTCAAAATCAAGTACCAATAAATTTTTGGAATATCATTTGTTCTGCATGTACTACCTCTTTGTACTCTCAACAAAATGATGGGAGTTAATTGTATAAGGAAAGTAAGATATCTGAAAGCAGGGGCTCATGGGAGAGGTTCATGACCACTGACTTTTTAAGAAAATCATTCCGTCTCATAAGAAGTCTTAAATGATCTCAGGATGTCGGACTTAGAGGGGATCTTAGAGACATGTAGGTCAACCTACTAATTTTATGATATAGAAATTGAGAATCAGAATGGTCTACTGCTAAGAGCTCCAACTTAAGGCTATACACTAAGTCCAGTGGTTTTTTTTCTGCCAAAATATGTAAGTTGAATTCTTAAGAATTCTGACATCAAGTATCTTTCCCTTAAAAACATCAATACCCAGCCCCTGAAATGTGCACCTCAATGGAAACTCCAGTATCCACCTTTTCATAAAGGTGTAAATGAAAAAAAATCAAAGTGGAAAACTATAGCTAGTACCAACATATGCAAAAATACATGAAATTTCCTTAAAAATGATACTAATTAATTTGTATCAGATGTGAAGCTCGATCATGGGAACATTTCTTCTGGAACACCCTAACGCAAATGTAATGACAACTCTAGACCTTTTTTTGCATGGGAATTGGAGAGGGTACCAGCATCCAGGCAAAAACTGGGCTGTTGGGTAAGATTTTTAGAAGATTTTGGGGAAGTTGTGGTGGTATGAGTGTAAGGACAGTTTTAGAATGAGCGATTGGGGTAATTAAGGTTAAATTGCTGCTTTAAGTGCGATCAATTATAAGGGTTAAAGAAGCCAGTAATAATGAGCTTTTGCCTATGGATTATATCTTTAATTCTTGCTTATACGGGGGCGGCATGATACCCTATTCAGTCATTACATTGAATTGGCAATAACTGGAGCAAGTGAAGAAAGAAGTGCTTATCTAACTAGAAATTTTAAATGAGAGCGAGATACATTATTGAAAATATTGGCAGCTTAATTTAAAAGTCTATAAATGATTATACCAAAGCTAGTAATTTTCTATTCAAATTCAGCCAGCTCAAGACATAGACACCACTAAGGTTTGTTCAGTCATACTAAAAGGAATCATGAAAATCCAGTAAGAACGCCTGATATTTCTAATATTACTAGTTTCAAATTATATCTAGATTTGTCCTTAGATGGAGAAGATTTTAAATAAAAAGATGTGCAGGGCATTTTCCTCATACTACCAATAAAAAAGACAAACAAAAGTTATATAATCATTTCATCAAATATACTGTCTGAAGACTGAGACCACTTTTTTTGTTATTTTTTTTTAGAAAACAAAACAATAGGTTATTCTGACAGCAGTATCCATATGGAAGCTCTTTCAGTTAGGAGAGAGGAATGACAATATTCAACAAATATTTTTCTCATGAGAATGATGTATAAGTGAATAAAATTAAATTCTTTTGAATACTCTAATAAAAGATGCTTAAAAACACAACAAAATAGATAGCCAAGATTTTAGCTTATTTTGCTATACAGAAAGTGTCAACCTTCTGAATCACATTTTCTGCAGGGATTTTTCTTGGTTTGCTCTTACTTTTATTATTTTAGTTTTCTATTCTTACTGTCTGTATTGTAGTCTTTATGAGCTCTTACTACTTATCCAAGAGATCGTCTGGGTTAATTTTTGCTAGCAACAAAGAAGATCACAAAGAAACTGAGCATAGTCTCATTTGCCTACACATTGTGTTGTTTATTTATTCTGATAGCCATTCTGCAAATTTTGCTTGGTTCTCCCAAGATTTAAACCACGCTAAATATCTCTGATTATTTTTTGCATTACTCCGTTACTAGTATTGATAATAGCAAGAGTGTGAACTTCAGTTATTTAATATAAAAGCATATTTAAGTTTTGCATTTTGGGTTTTTTTCAGCTTTACTGAGTTGTGATTAACAAAGAAAAATTGTATATATTTATATGATGTGATTTTTAAAGCTGTACAATGTGATGATTTAACATACATATACAGTGTGAAATGATTACAACAATCGAGTTAACTAGCACATTCACTGCCTCACATATAGTTACCTCATTTGTGTGTGTGGTGTGAACACTTAAAACCTACTCTCAGCAAATTTCAGGTATACAATTTAGTATTATTAACTATAATCACCATGTTGTAGATTAGGTCTCCAGAGTTTATTCACCTTGTAACTTAAAGTTTCAGTTTTATATTTTGTGTAATTCACATAGTCAGGCTTGATTAGTATGGCTATGTTACAGTTTGTCTTTAGTTTAGGGCCACCACTTGAAATGTATTTGGTTAACATGGTGGATATAACAATAAGGCAGTCAATCTCTACTAAATCAAGTTCATGTAGAAGTAGTAATTACATGCTTGGAAAATTAGGAACCATGAACTATTTGGTTAACTTTATTAAATATTAAGGGAGAAATTAAAACAATTCAGAATTGTCCTTACAATATTTTTTTCTAAATCTTCAGAAGAGGTTAGCCAGCATAGAAATGTGAATATGTCACTTAAAATATTTGGCTCATATTATCTCTCATATACACAATTGATATCATTATAGTCTGATAAATACTTTAGCTCCAAGCCAAAATAATAGTTTTCTTTCTGTGCCTATAGTCATTTTTAAACCTTCAAAATTTCTGCTATGAACCTTTCTAATGTGCTGCCTGTGGGTACTGGTGGCAGTGACTGTAGCTTTCCACAGGTAAGTACCTGAAACCTGTGTCATTTTATTAACCAATGTCACCCCAATAAATTGCACAAAAATAAGAAAAGGAAACAGAGAATAATTTCCCTCTAGTATGCTTTTTAAAGTTCTGTAAAAAGTTCAGTATGGGGAGGCAAAGTAAAATACCTAGGTTTTTAATTTTTGCTTTCATTGGATATTACTTTTCCTTGGCACTCTCTTATCTGTACTTGGCTAGCATCCCTGAACTTTCTTAACTGCAAAATCTGAATCTCCAAACTGCTTATTCATTCTCCTGGATTCTTCCATTTTAGTGTTGGTTTTAAATTTTACCATGAACCGATTTTAATCACTTTGAATGGAAAACAATTCATTTTCCTTATTGTATAATTTTCTTTGGGTTCACACCCCATAGTGTCCCTTATGCCTCATTCTGTAGCATTCTAGTTACATATTTGTGTTTTCTATGATTCCATTTCATTGTTCACTGATTTCAGAAGTTGCTCTCTAAAAAATGAGTTGGTTGGAAAGTAGGAGAGCATTTACTGTTTCTTTTTTATAAGCCTCCTAAAAACTCTATTGATGTTTATATTGCTAAGAACTGTTTTAGATTCTTTGAGCGCCTTCTTTAACCTTATATCATTTATTATGATCTTCCCCAAGTGGGGAAACCTTATAGAAGCACTCATAGGAGCAGCTGAAATGTTTCTTGTAGCAAGATAGGATAATATTTTTTATTTATGGATGGGGTGTGTTAGCAAGAAGTATTTCATTTTTTTGCATTGTTTTTCACTGTCAATATACTTACTACCAAATGTGGATCTTAAGCTGGAATATAATAAGTGCATATCATGTCTCTTATGGTGCACAGCTCTCCATATCTTTAAAGGAAAAGAAAATTTATAGGTAGTATTTACCATCAAGATAGGACATCTTTTTAGCACTGCTATGAAATTGAACTTTTATCCATCCTTCCATTCAACAAGCACACTCTGGGTTCCTATCACAGGCATGGTGATGTAGAGATATTTAAGATATCATTCTTGTTCTTAAGAATCTTCTTGAGGACGGAGAAGATAGGTGTGTATAAATACAATCGAGTGTGCCAAAAATGTTGTATACATATTGTCATGGGAACATGCTTCTGTCCACATATTTTTGTGACATGCTCAAGAGTGTTCTCGACTCATAGGTACATGTAGGAATTGCCCTGGGCAACCTCCAGTCTGAAGAAGATAATTTATGATTTTGTAAATCCTTTATTTCAAAGCTCAGATGTGGTGAAATAAAGGATTCACCACTGAAGTAAAGCTCAGCCCTTGTTTCTGCTCATGCTGCTGGCCATCACAGTTACCAGCCTTCTGTTGACATTGGCTAGAGTCTGGGTCTTTGACCTTTCAGCAAACCCCTAATTGGTTAGCTTTATTTTCAGGGTTTGAGAATATCACAAAGGTTATGATCTGTCACTGCAGAGACCATTTTGATTAGCTGGAAAGGCCTGCTTTCCCCCATTACCTAGCCTAGATTTTTTAGTTCTCTCATCACTATTCAGGTAAGGTGATCACTACCCTTGCATCGTGTTCTCCTTGCACTGCCTGGTGCTGGCTTGCACTGAGCAAGAACTTCTCATGGAGGGTCTTCTGAGAAGTGGGTTGAGTTTCTATAGATGTGCAGGCACATGGGTAGGGCTATACTTCTGCATTTCAGGGAAAAGGAGCACCAAAGAAAAACTGAGCTTTTTCTGAGGTAAATGTCTCTGGGACTTAAAAAAAAAAGAGGAATGTAATAGCATGTAGGCAGAACTATTGTTTCTTGCTCCTTCATCTAAGTGTCTGAATTTTGACTGGATACATTTATTTCACTTTGTTGAGTAGTAATGGTTATCAAGTTTGAGCTCATCTTCAAATTGTGCAAAGAGGGACCCCTTAAGAAAATTCTATCCCCACCTCCAGCCCTACCGTTCATTTCCTAAACTCTCATCTAGTGTGTCCAGAACAGTGCTCCAGATGTCACACAGAACAGTTCAGTGTGGCCATTAGCACGCTATGTCCTCCTGAAGGGTTGACATGCCTAGGGACTCTCCAGTCACGCACCTTTTCAAGGTGTCTCCCGTGTGAGTTGCAGACATGCTTGCATGCCTATTTATTTATGTCCTGCCAATGTGTCTTTCTCTTCTCTTCAACTTACTTCTCCCTCCCTTTCCCTCTCTCTCCTCTCTCCTCTTCCCTCATCTCTTTCTCTCTCTGTGTCTCGTACACACACGCACACACACAAGCTTTAAAAGCAAATATTAATTCAGTAAGTTCAAAGGACAACTTTCACAAAGATGCTAGTACCAACATCTTTTATGTACAACTGTACTAGTTCCCTTTATTCACCTTCTTGCTTTCACAGGTATTCCCTTGGCTACACGATGACCCAGCCAAAACCTTGAAGTTGATGCATCTGAAAAAAAAAACATTATTTTGGACATGGCCCATCTACCACTCCAGTTTCTGTGGGGTGGAGAGGATGAATATAGATCATGGCAATGCCCTCATTGATGCAGTATGAGTAACTAGCATTCAATAAATAATTTGTTTGTTGCATGTTAGTGCATTTGGCCTCCCTATTTATTTCATCTGTTCTTTTCTGTATTTTGAGCAAGTAGCCTGATGTTTTGACTTTCTGTCACTAATGTGAGCTTTTGGTGGATGCAGATGGGCCATTTAGCTTTTGTAAAGACAAGTCCCTAAGTCCCAGCCTTGACCATATAGTAAAATAAGGAAATTTCAGATTATCTGGAAAACACCATTTGACAGGTTACTGGGCATTTCCCTCCACATCACATCTTGTCATGTAACAGAAGCAGCATGGTGAGTTAGGAGATGGCCTGAGTCATAAGCGCTCTCTTTGGGATCTGATTCTTCTCATTGCTAGCTGAGGAAAGCTTGGGCAAGACACTGAACCATCATCAGTCTCAGTTTCTTGACTGATTTTAAGAATTAAATGAGAGAATAACAACAGCTAAAATCTGGTGGGTGTCCCTTTCTTTTTTTTTTAAATGTATTTTATTGACTATGTCATTACAGTTGTCCCATTCCCCCCTTCATTCCCCACCACCCTGCACACCCCCTCCCACCCACACTCCCCCCATTTAGTTCATGTCCATGTGTCATAAGTTCTTTAGCTTATACTTTTCCCACACAACTCTTGCCCTCTCCCTATCTATTTTCACCCCACCGTCTATGCTACTTATTCTATCTCCTCCCCTGCCACCTCCCACTGCCCTATTGCTAACCTTCCAGGTGATCTCTATTTCTGTGGCTTCACTCCTGTTTTAGGTGTCCACTTAGTCTGCTATTGTTTTAGGTGTGATTGTTAATAACTGTGAGTTTGCTGTCTTTTCACTGTTTATATTTTTTATTTTCTTTTTCTTAGATAAGTCCCTTTAACATTTCATATAATAAGGGCTTGGTGATGATGAACTCCGTGAACTTGACCTTATTTGAGAAGTGCTTTATCTGCTCTTCCATTCTAAATGAAAGCTTTGCTGGATAGAGCAATCTTGGATGCAGGTCCTTGCATTTCATGACTTGGAATACTTCTTTCCAGCCCCTTCTTGCCTGTAAGGTCTCTTTTGAGAAATCAGCTGACAGTCTGATGGGAACTCCTTTGTAGGTGACTGTCCCCGTATCTCTTGCTGCTTCTAGGATTCTCTCCTTCATTTTAATCTTGGCTAATGTAATTATGATGTGCCTTGGTGTGATCCTCCTCGGGTCCAACTTCTTTGGGACTCTCTGAGCTTCCTGGACCTCCTTGAAGTCTATTTCCTTTGCCGGATTGGGGAAGTTCTCCTTTATTATTTGTTCAAATAAGTTTTCCACTTGTTGATCTTCCTTTTTTCCTTCTGGTACCCCTGTAATTTGGATGTTGGAACATTTAAAGATGTCCTGGAGGTTCCTAAGCCTCTGCTCATTTTTTTAGATTCTTATTTCTTCATTCTTTTCTGATGGGATATTTCTTTCTTCCTTCTGCTCCATTCCATTGATTTGAGTCCTAGTTTTTTTCCCATCACTATTTGTTCCCTGTGCATTTTCCTTCATTTCACTTATCAACACCTTCATTTTTTCATCTAATTTGCAACTGAAATCAACGAATTCTGTGAGCATCCTGATCACCAGTGTTTTGAACTGTGCATCTAATAGGTTGGCTATCTCTTGGTCAATTAAAAGTATTGGCTGTGGGGCTTTGAGCTGTTCTGTTTGAGTTACATTTGGTCAGGTGGCACCTGTTTCATGTGGGTGGTGGAGCCTTAGGTGTTTACCAGGATGGGGCAACCTAGTTGCTGGGTTGTGACACTGTGGAGGCAGGGTCAGAACAGGAACAATGGCACTTGTTCCATGCTCTCTCAGATTTGCGTCCCCTCTGCTGCTTCCTACAAGCAAACGGACCCCCTGGCACTGGTTCCCAGGTGGGCGGGCCTATGCATGCTCTGAGACCTTGTGGGTCTCCCCAACGACCAACCTCTCGCGAGAGGCTGGGAGTCTCCCCTGGCACCTTTTCAATTGGTGTTTTTAGGCTTTATTTCCTGTTGCTGGGGTCCTGGGCTGCACACTCCATCTCACTGCC
>PVKM010012778.1:0-31200 GCA_004027735.1 Carollia perspicillata | reverse complement strand
TTTCCAGGAGATGACAACTAATTCTCAGTAACTCCTCGAAATCCTAGACACATCAACACAGTTGATGAACTCACAGTTCGTGAGTTATTGAAGAAACTTCCCACGAACATTCCCACTAGTGAGTTATTTAAGGATATACAGAAAGAAGAGTTATTAAGAAATCTCCCCACTCCGACCCCCCGAGTGGAGAAATTAGCCCGGGGAGAGGACATAACATGGGAATGGGTTTAATCACTATTACTGGAACATCAGTACTAGGAACAGTTTTTGTTTTTTATTCTGAGTCTGACTAACATGAGAATGTACAAAAACACAGCTCAGAGTAAGTTAATGTTTAATAAAAATGATGAGAGAAATTCTGAAGTAATGCCGAGTTCCCCTCTGCCCACTAGTGCTTGCCCAGGATGTTTCAATGACTAATAAATCTGAGTAAGAAACTTTCCCCAACTGTTCCAATTAAAGAATTCATAGATTAATTACAACAAGCAGAATTATTTGAAATACCCACTACTCCTGTACCATATCCTTAGACAATTTATCACGAGGTACAAAAGATGTTGTCTGGAGTGGACTAACCATGTGGAAAAAGAACTTACTAAACTCATGAAGAAAAATCGAATCATTGTTATGAGAAAAGTTAACTCAGAATACAGTCATTGTTAAACCTTGCTTATATAGTTAAATTGTTTATCACCCTTAAGGCCAATACGTTCTTTTCCGTGATAATATTTATAGTTTTAGAAGGGTTGTTAGATTAATGACATTTATATCCGGGTTTTGGGTTTTCCGCTCATATGATCAACTGTAACCGCAAATATCGACCTTTGCCAAAAATAAAAGTATAAAACATTGCCTGCCGCACAACAAAGCGGAGCAGAATTTCACCGTCCTTTGAGTTGTGTCGTTATTCTGTCTCTCATCGCCAACGCCTTACCCCCTCGCGACTTCGGACCCCTGCACTCTGCTGTGGCCAGACCACAGCACTTCCCACACTTTTTTCCCTTGAATTCCAGCCCCCTTACCTATCCTTTTTGCCCCCTTATAAAATAGGTTGGCTTGAAAAGAAATGTAAGACAGTCTGTTAGGGTACAAACCCAATGTCTTCTCAGATCCCCAGCCATCTGAATAGAGCACCTACAAAGATTCAATCCCTGTCACCGCTTATTGGGTCTGGTAGTGACGGGAAACATGAATGTCAGCTTTCCCAGTTTCAAGTTGGGGGCTGGGTGAAAAGGTGAAGGCATTAAAAAACACAAATTGGTAGTTACAAAATAGTCATGAGGATATAAATTACAACATAAACAATATAGTCAGTAGTATTTTAGTAACTATGTATGGTGCCTGGTGGGTACCTGAAAAATGAGAAGATGGATCAATTTGTAAAGTATATGATTGTCTAGCCACTATGCTTTATACCTAAAACTAAAGTGAAATAGTATTAAATATAAAGGGTGGTTGAAAAATAAATTTGAACAAAAGTCACACAACTTCCAGTGGTACAACTAGAATTCAAATCTTTGTCTGATTCCAGTGCTTGCATCTCACTCAGTATGTGCAGGTTCGGCAGGTAGTGCTTCTAAAAATGTTAGTGAAGAAATTTCCACCTAGTCACACACCAGACTAACCATTAAATTGATTTCTCTTGATCAAAATTAGCCAGATAGAAATGATGCCTGATACATTCCTTAACCAAAATTTGAGTGGTATCCCTGTCACTAGTTATTTCCACCTTCCAGTCCATTGTTAATACTGCTGCCAGAATAGATTTTATTAAAAAAACAAATAAACCCTCACACTACTTTCCCTCTTAAAGATTGTTTCTGTTAGATAAATTGTTTCTACAAGATAAAGCCCAAACATTTTAATATATAGTGCAAGGCTCTTCACATGCAGTCTGTCTTACTGTCTTGGAAATTCTTTAACTTTTTCTTTTCAGAACGCATTTATATGCTACTAATTATTGATATAGATAAAAAGGGGCCATGTACTAAATCTGACAAGCTCAGAGGAGGCCTACATGACAGCATTACAAACTCAAGAGACCTAAAGTAACCACATAGGATGGTCTGAAATTAAAAACTTTCTAACTAAAAGCAGGCGAATCTTTACTTTAATTGAGCCTGTCTATTGCCTTTCACATTTATGATAACATTCCTTTGGAATGCCAAATTTTCTTTTCCTGGACTCCTCAAAGCACAGGCACTCCACCACATGGAGACCACAAATCCCCTCACTGTTACTGTTGTTGTGTTAACGGTTGGCTGTTAACTATCCTGTACTCACTCATGTAAAAGAAGTATGTGCCTATCATTTTACTTTTTATCCAATACCAGGTTTCCCATCTTTGCTTTCTCCTGCCTCCCTAATCTATCCCCAACAGAGTTCATGTAACCCACTTAAGTCTTCCCTTTCGACTGTAATGTATAAAAATGACACAAAACTGCCATTTTCTGGAACATTTTCTCAATCTGCTGAAGTTTTGCTTCCCAGCAATAGTTGTCAGTTTGGCTCAAATAAACTCATAAAAGTTTTTACAGGTTTGAACATTCACATTGACAAAAAAGAAATGTTTAGGTATTAGGATGATGTCAAGTTCATAGTGGTATATAGAAATTTTCAAAAATTCTTACTTTTGCCTGAAAGCTTTAATTTTATCATTAACAGAAAAATACTCAGTTGTTTCCCTTGATGGAACAGGCTCACTATGTTCATTCTTCTTCTTCTTTTTTGTATAGAAAACATTAGCCAAACACCAAATCATGAATAACTACAGTTGGCCTGCCACTTGTTCTTTCAAGGCAGTCCATGGCAAAGGGGCCTTTGTGAGTCAGATTTTGAAACAAACTATTTCACAAGTGTTTTTCCTTAAGAAAACTATTATACTTTGGTATCCAGCAGAAGTACTCTATGTGTACTTCCTATTTCATCACACAGAATTTTTAAACAGACATATATTCAAGGGTTGAGATTTAATACAATATACAACCTCCTCAAGGACATTCTTAAGTGAAACCAATGTTTTGGGGTTTTTTAAAGCTATTAATACAATATGGTGCCATGAATTTGATTTGTGCTAAGATGTAAGTAGTTTTATCCACTATTATTTTTTAGTCTCAGTATTATTATGCAAATGGTGAATTTTGCAGGATCATTATTTGCATGGAACACATTTGAAGTACCACTGGTCTATTCATTATACATTTCCAGTCACTTGTCCAGCTTCTGTTTGCTATTAAGTATCTCTGTGACTTTGCACATTTTTCTTTTTGCCTACAATGTCTTTTCCAACCAGCTGGCAGGGTCCTATCTGTCTTTTAAGATCTAATTTGCATTTCATTTCTGAGAGGTCTCCTTTAAGCCAATTTCATCACCTTGATCTTTGTGCCTCAGTACCACTCCACACATACACTGGTTAAGCACTCGTCCCATTGAAGGCAAAGGGGCTACTAACACTTTCAAGCACCCTTTATAAGATAGACCCTGTGCTAGGTCTTTTGCATGTTTTCTCATTATCCTCTAATTAATTCTACATAACAGGTATCATTATAGCCACTTACACAGAAGGACCTGACAAGACAACTGAAGTCATGTCCAATTATTTCAGCAGTGTGAAAATCTTTGCCCCCTTTATTGCTTTGGCACATATATGGCACTATCAAATATTCAATTTACATTGACTGGACAATCGAATAAATGAACTTAGTGATAATCGAATCCCTTTATGAAAGGCCCAAAGTCTCTCATCTTTCAGAGCCTAGGGTCTGGCCTGCAGCAGAGTACTTTTCATTCCTTATATATAGTTTGGATTTAGAATCTTCATTTACTATATAAAACACTTGTATTTCATTTCTCCCAGCAGTGTGTTTCCAGGCATGTCACGGTGATGTAACAGTTACACTGCCATCAAACCAGAAACACACATGTGAAATTTGACAGTAATGTTTTTTCTCTCAAAGTTGTTTCAAGTAAATACCAATAGTGTCATATAATTCTCAATGTGAGTAATCATGTTTTAAACTTTTTAAAAAGTAAAAAAAAAAATTGTAACACTTTTTCTACTTAGTCTAGGACATTATTAAATGTAATAATTCCAATATGCCTCATACCTAAAAATTGCTTTATTTAGACCATAGCACATAATCTTTACAATGGTGGTGAGATCAGTGGTTTGAAAAGTGTGGCCCCAGGACCAGAAGCACCAGCATCTCTCGGGAACTTGTTAGAAAGGCAAATTATAAGGACCCACCTCAGACCTACAGAATCAGAGTCTGTGGGAGTGGGGCCCAGCAATCTGTTTTACCAGCCCTCCAGGTATTTTGATGCTAGATTAAATTGGATAACCAAAAGAGTAAAACAAATGCATCATTTGGATACATAGATGTTACCTATAAAGAAGTGATACATTTTGGAAGATATGGCCCATTTACAATCAAACACAAGCTGTGAAAATACAAGCTGCCATATAGCAAGGGGTCTGCCATGCCAAGGGCATGGACCACCCTCAAGCCCATACACAGTGTCATGCAGCCAAAGTACAGTCGCATTCCACAGAGAACGGCCAAATCATTCCCAGGTTCTGCCTTCCAGGATGCACATAACTGACACACCACAGACATACTTAGTAAGAAGCAAATCCATTTACTGATCTGCAAGAAGTATCTGCCATTCCCTCAAAGGTAACTCCATCCACGTGCTGCTAAATTCTCTTCTTTCCTAAGGAAAACACTAACCTGCAACATGTGCATTTTATTACTACTGGAGTACAACATTGTATCACCCACTTTCAACCACCAATGACAAGACTATTCTTTCCAGGAATAGATTTATAAGCATCGTTTTACTTGCTTTGTTATTACGTGGATTTTAAGAAAAACAGGAATTTGCTAGTGTCAGGTTGGGCAGGGTGGGGCAACATGGCAGCTGAAGTGTATTCCAGAAAAGATGGCTGACGTGAAGTCAGGGAACCAAAGGGCAGGTTTCGCCAAAACGGACATGCGCATAGCAACCTGAGCCTGAAGAGGACCACCAATTATAGCATATGGCCACCTAGTTCAAAAGGACCAATCCCCAGCTCCCACGAAGAGAACCACTTAAAATTTGCCACATAAAACCCACCATCTTCCCTGCTTGGGCGCGACTTCCTCAGCCCTGCTTGGTGGACCGGAGAACCTCGCCTGGGTGCACGTACCCCAATAAATCTCTATACCGCCTGATTTTGTGGCTGATTGGCATTTCTTCCTTGGCGGAGCCTAAGAAAACCTTTCAGCTAGCAGTCTGACAAGTATTTGGCAATATATAAAAAGCTTATTTTAGTAAAGAATATATACAAAACTTCCTAGCATTTTGCTAGAAAAAGTGACAATGGCATTAACTCCACTTTTCTTTGTATTTTTCTAAAGAAAACCTGGTGAGAGAATCTGCCCTATCATCGGTTTACTGTCTTTGCCAGAGAGAAAACTAAGCCTGGTTGAGAAGGTTTACTCTAAGTCAAGGAGGAGGAAGACTCAGAATCAAATGAATGGAATACTCAGGTCATAGCTTTAATTAGGAATAAAAAGGACAGGGGATATAAGGAAATCATCCCATTTACTAGAAACATGGGATACCAGTTCCTTGTTTTTATTATTAGTTCAGCAAGTTTGCATAAAATATAAATGAGAAAGAAAAAACTTAAGCTTCTTAAATGCAAATGTTTATTTGAATGATTACAAGCGAAAACATAAAAATTGTTTGATCTTGTGTTCATTAACCATGCAACATTATAGAAATAATACAAACTTTAGACTGAGATAGATCAGGGTTTGAATTCTGATTGACAACTACTAGCTGTGTGAATCTGTCCAATTCTCAGATTTTTAATTTCCTCATCTGAAGAGTACAACGAATTTGTAGGGCTGTTATAAGGACTCAAGATAAATATTTGGGATGTGCCTCACACAGGGTAGATGATCACTAAACAGTTATTAAAATATGAGAAAAAAAACTAATGCCTAGAGAATTGATTGGGTATATAATCTGCCTGGCTGGATAGGATGATACCTTTAGGTCTCAGTATCAATAACCAACTTCTCCTATTTCACCTACATATTAAATAACTATGAATTGCTTTCCACCATCCCTTCCACAATACTTGGAAGAAGGACAGAAAGAGACAGCAAAGAAAAACCAAACATTTCCTTAACATAAAGTACTGCATATAGAAGTAACACCTGGTAAAAGCTAAAAAAGGATTGCTTGAAGAGTTTTATTTCATCTACACCGAGGGAAAGAACAGTACCACCATTTATTCATTTAATCCTCTTTCTTACTCACACTATCACAGCATTTCAAAGCAACATATTTATTGCTACTAAGGTGTTATGAATTTGCTTTTCTACGTTAAAGACCCTTTCTATTTACCAAATTCAGCAGGCTACTTTAGCTAAAGATACAGGGCCATAAACTTTGTTCAATGAAGTAAAATTGCTTTAATAATATTCTAATCTTGGAATGCAGTTATAAAGATTGATGGCCACTAAGTGCTATTTACAAACAAAATGGCTTTCATGTAGTCTTAAAGATATAAAAAACTTAGCACCTAAAAATGTGTTAAAAATTTCCTAAGAGATCTGAGATGGCAGAGGAGTAAATGGAAGCTACACTAACCTCCTCCCAATTTGGAATTACAACTAAATTGTAGAGAAATCATTCCGAATAACCAGCTGAACACTAGCTAGAGAGAAGCCTTATAACCACAGACAGACAGAAGAAAACACTTCACCTCAACAAGACTTGTAGGGAGTGTGGAGGAGGTACGAGAGGGCTGGCTGGGTAGCACCCACAGTCAGCAACTGAAGTTGGGAGTGCATAATTCAACAGTGGGCGGTGGGGGGATTCCCCCCGAGAAGTTTGGGGTCTGAACCCCAAGTTGGGCTCCCCAGCTTATAGCACCAAAGATAGAAAGGAACCCAGATAACAACCAACTGTGAAAAGCAGCTGGAGTTCTGTCTGCCAGGGAAAGATGGCTAGAGATGCAAAGAGGCTCTTAAAGGGCCAACACACAAAATTTTGTTTGCAGCCACTTATCCTGGGCTCCAGCAGAGGGAGGGCAGAGTGGACTAGAGAGATACTTGAGGAGAGTCAGGGACTGGTGGCTCTGGGGAGAGCACTAAAAGAACAGCTGCCAGGATCTCTGCGCTGAGTCATTCCCCGTACCACAGAAGCCAGAGTACTCCCTTCCAAGTGGCATCAGCCTGAGGGGAAGTAATACCTCCGTCCACAGAAATTACTTTGCACCACCATGTGGAGCTTAACCTGGGCTGCTCATTATGGCTTGATTAGTTTAACAACTAAGGTGAAAAACAAAAAGAAAGAGCCAAATGGTAAGACAAAGAAATAGACCCTAAAGGAAAGAAAGAACAAGAGAATTCTCCAGAAGAAAAACTAGCTGAAATGGAGGCAAGCAATTTATCAGATAGAGAGTTGAGAGTAATTATTATAAGGATACTCAACAGCATGAAAAAAGACATAGAAACTATAAAAAAAGACCACTCAGAAATAAAAGAATATAATATCTGAAATAAATAATATACCAGAATGAATAGAGTGGTTACATGAACCAGAGGATCAAATCAGTGATTTGGAAGACACAGTAGGAAAAAATACCCAAGCGGAGAAGCAAAAGGAAAAAGAATTTTCAAAAAATGAGGACAGCTTAAGAAACATTTGGGACAACATGAAGTTTAACAACATCCGCATCATGGGAATACCAGAATAAGAGAGTGAGCAAGGGATCAAGAACCTATTTGAAGAAATAATGACTGAAAACTTCCCTAATCTGGTGAAGGAAAAAGACACACAAGTCCAGGAAGTTCAAAGAGTCCCAAATAAATTGGACCCAAGGAGGCCCACACCCAGACACATCATAATTAAAACAACAAGGCTTAAAAATGAGCAAAGAATTCTAAAAGCCACAAGAGAAAATCAGTTACCTACAAGGGAGCACCAATTATACTGCAATGTGATTACTTAACAGAAACATTTCAGGCTAGAAGAGAGTGGCAGCAAATATTCAAGGTGATAAAAAGCAAGGACCTAACCAAGGCTAGTTTACCTAGCAAGGCTATCATTTAAAATATAAGGAGAAATAAGTTGCTTCCCAGATAAGAAAATTCTAAAGGCATTTGTTAGCATCAAACCTGTACTGCAACAAATATTAAAGGGCTTGCTATAAGAGTAATAAGAAAAAGAGAAAGAAAAGAAAAACAGAGGAAAACAGTCTAACCATAAAATGGCACTATATACATATTTATCAATAATCATTTTAGATGTAAATGCTCAGACTGAAAGTAAGATGGTAGTTGAATCGCATAAGAAAACAAGATCCATACATATGCTGCCTCCAAGAGACCCATCACAAATCAAAAGTAAAGGAATGGAAAAATACATTTCATGCAAAAGGAAAAGGAAAAAAAAGGTGTGGTAGCAGTGCTTAACATCAGACAAAACAGACTTTAAAATCAAGGTTATAATAAGAGACAAAGGACACTACATAATGATAACGGGAACAATCCAACAAGAGGGTATAATCCTAGTAAACATTAATGCACCCAACACAGGAGCATCTAAATATGTCAAGCAAACTTTGATGGACATAAAGAGAGAAATAAACAGAAATACAGTCTAAGTCGGGGATTTTAATGCCCCATTGATTTCAATGGATACTTTCCAGGCAGAAAATCAACAAGGAGACAGTGGCCTTAAATGACACGCAACATCAAATGCATTAATTTATATCTTAAGAGCATTTCAACCCAACATAACAGAATATACATACATTTCAAATACACATGGAACGTTTTCTAGGGAAGACCACATGTTAAGATACAAAACAAATCTCAGTAAATTTTAAGAAGACAAATCATATCAAGCATCTTTTTTGACCACAATGCTATGAAAATTAGAAATCAGTCACAAGAAGGACACTGAAAAACAAGCAATGACATGGAAGTTAAATAACATGTTACTAAACAATGTATGAGTCAACGAAGAGATCAAGGAATAAATCAAAAGATACCTTAAACAAATGAAAATGAGGACACAACAATCCAAAATCTGTGGGACACCAGGAAAACAATCCTAAGAGGGATTTTCATAGCATTATAGGCCTATCTCAAAAAACAAAAAGAAAAGAAAAGAAAAAGCTCAAATAAACAATCTAACTATGCACTTAAAGGAACTTGAAAAAGAACAAGAAACAAAGACCAAAGTGAATAGGAGGAAGAAAATAATAAAGATCATAGCTGAAATAAATGAAATAGCTTTAAAAAAACTGTACAAAAGATCAATGAATCCAAGAGCTGATTCTTTGAAAAGATAAGTAAGATTGACAAACCTTTAACTAGACTCATCAAGAAAAAGAAAAAGGACCCAAATAAGTAAATCAAATGAAAGGGGGGAAATAACAACTGACAACAAAGAAACACAAAGGATTGTAACAAAATATTATGAACAACTATATGCCAACAAACTGGAAAACCTGGATGAAATGGATAAATTCCTAGAAACATACAATCTTCCAAAACTAAATCAGGAAGAATGGGGAGAACCTGAAAAGATAGATTACACCTAGAGAAATTACAGCAGTAATCAAAAAAACCCTCGACAAAAAAAGTACTAAACCAGATGGCTTCAAGGTGAATTTTACCACATATTGTCAGAATAACTAACACCTCTCTCAAACTATTTCATAAAATTCAAGAGGAGGGAAGGTTCCTAAACCATTTTACAAGGCCAGCATTATCCTAATTCCAAAACCAGATATAGACACTACAATGAAAGAAAATTATAGGACAATATCACTGATGAACATAGATGCTAAAATCCTCAAAAAAAATCAGCAAACCAAATACATCAATGCATCAAAAAGATCATACACCATAAACAAGTGGGGTTTATATCAGAAACAGAATATTAACACAATATTTGCAAATCAATAAATGTGATTCACCACATAAACAAAATGAAGGCTAAAGACCACATGATCGTATCAACAGAAAAAGCATTTGATAAAATCCAGCACCCATTTACGATAAAAACTCTCAGCAAAGTGGGAATAGAGAGAACATATCAAAACATAATAAAGGCCATATATGACAAACCCACTGCCAGCATCATACTCAATGGCCAAAAACTACAACCATTCCCCTTAATATCAGGAACAAGACAGGGATGTCCAATTTCACCTTTTTATTCAACATAGCACTGGAAGTCCTAGCCACAGCAATCAGACAAGAACAAGAAATAAAAGGCATCCAAATAGGAAAGGAACAAGTAAATCTCATTATTTGCAGACCACGATATTATATAGAGAAAAACCCAAAGATTCCACCATGAAACTACTAGAACTGATAGATGAATTCAGCAAAGTAGGATACAAAATTAATATTCAGAAATTAATTGCATTTTCACATGCCAATAACAAACTAAGAGAAAGGAAAATTAAGACAACAATCCCATTCAGAATTGCTTCAAAAAACAGTAAAATTCCTAGGAATATAGCTAACCAAGGAGGTGAAAGACCTGTTCTCAGAAAATTATGGCACTGAAGGAAGAAAATGAAGAGGATACAAATAATGGAAGAACATACCATGTTCATGTACATGAAGAATTAACATCATTAACATGTCCAGGCTACCCAAAACGCAACCTAAAGATTTAATGCAATTCCTGTGAAGATTCCAATGATGTACTTCACAGGACTAGAACAAATATTTCAATAATTTATATGGAACCACAAAAGATCCCACATATCAACAACAATCTTGAGAAAAAACAACAAAGTTGGAGGAATCATGTTACCTAATAACAAACTATGCTATAAAGCCACAATAATCAAAGCAGCACGGTATTGGCATAAAAACATGCATAGATCAATGGAAGACAATAGACAGCCCAGAAATAAACCCTTTATAGTTGATTAATATTCAACGGTGGAAGCAAGTACAAACAATGGGGTAAAGATAGTTTATTCAATAAATGGTGTTGCCAAAAATTGTACAGATATGTGCAGAAAAATGAAACTAGACCACCTTCTTATACCACACACAAGAATAAATTGAAAATGAATTAAAGACTTAAATGTTAGACCTGAAACCATAAAAATAGAAGAAAACATAGGCAGCAAAATCTCAGACACTGCTCATAGCAATGTTTTGTTGGATATATCTCCCCAGGTGAGGGAAACAAAAGAAAAAATAAACAAATGGAACTACACCAATCGAAAAGACTTTGCATAGCAAAGGAAATCATCAACAAAATAAAAAAGGCAACCCACAGAATGGGAGAACATACTTACTGATACATCTGATAAGGGTTAATGTCCAAAATTTATAAAGTACTACAAAACTCAACACCAAAAAAGCAAACAACTCAATTAAAAAATGGGCAAAGGACTTCAACAGACACTTCTCCGAAGAGGACATACGGATGGTCAATAGGCATATGGAAAGATGCTTTTGAGGAATGCAAGTTAAAATCACAATTAGATACCATTCCACACCTGTCAGAATGGCTATCATTAATAAATCAACAAATAACAAGTGTTGGCTAGAAAGGGGATCCCTTTTGCACTGTTGGAGGGAATGCAGATTGATGCAGCCACTGTGGAAAGCAGTATGGAGATACCTCAAAAAATTAAAAATGGATCTGTCTTTTTGACCCAGTGATCCCACTTGTGGGAACGTATCTGAAGGAACTCAAAACACTAATTCAAAAGAACATAAGCACCCCTATGTTCATTGTAGTAGTATTACAATCGCCAAGGTATGGAAGCAGCCCAAGTGTCCATCAGTAGATGAGTGGATAAAACAACCAAGGGACATTTACACAATGGAATACTACTCAGCCATAAAGAAAGAAAAGTTTACCTTCTGTGACAGTATGAAGGGACCTGGAAAACATTATACTAAGTGATATAAGCCAGTCAGAGAATGACAAATACCATATGATTTCACTCATATGTGGAATCTAATGAACAGACTGAACAAGGAAAATGGGGACAGATTCATACATGGAGAGCAGATAGCAGCTGGTGGCGGGGGGAGTTTAAGGGGTAGAGGGATTGAGCAAAAAGGAAAATAAAACTCATGGACATGGACAACAGTGTGGTGATTGGTGGGGAGAGGGGGCTATAAGAACACTAAGTGGTTAATGGAAAAAATACAATAAAGATTAAATTAAAAAAAAAAGTTCCCACATTCTGCCAGTCTATTTCACATACCTGAGAATTTTTTTAGGAATCTGTGATGGAGAAGAATGACTCATTTTCTTTTCCTGGGAATCCTGCAGAAACCCATCCTGTGTTCCACCTTTCTCCATGACTGCGGACTGGTCTGCTCTGGTCTTATTCTGATCCACGTTGAGCTGGCCTTCAGCAGGGTCGCACCTGTACATGAAGATGATGGCTGGTTTCTCACTGGACTCTCCTTTTGCCTCTGTGAACCACTGATGGCGCTGAACTGGAGGAGGGGGCAGCATGTGGATGACTGTGCCATCCAGGCCCATCAGTTTGCCTTTCTCTCGTTCTTTCTCTTTGTCATCCTCCTCATCTGTTTTCCGACGGCGGAAGAAGCTTTTAAATGATATCCAGCGTTTAGGTTTTGCATCAGCTGCCCGCCTGCTACCTTCAGAGTGCAAAACTGATTCAGCTTCTGTTGACCTGGTAGGGCTGGTTGACTTGGTCCAGTTGGTGAAATGCTTATGCAGAAGGTTACCTGCATGGTAAGGGGAAGAAGTAGAGCGTGGTGGGGGAAAAGGAGGTGGTGGCTCACTTTGGGGATTAGTTACTAATTTGGAGGAGGAGGAGGAGGAGGAGGAGGTGGCTGGCTTTGCCAGTGGATCTTTCTGTACTTCAGTGGTAAGATTTTCTGTGTTCTGAGGTGCTTCATGTTCACCACTGGGCTGAGATGTAAAGAGAGACTTGGGCCGGACTGGTGTATTCTTAGGAGCATCGACATCTGGAGGAATTGCATAAAGCTTTTCTACACTGCAAGCTTTATGGCCTGATGGGGGCATTTCTGGAGAAGACTGTGGAGGTTGAATAGAAGCCACAATCTGAGAGAGAACTGTACTTGCTTTCTCCCTGTTGTTGCTGCCGCTGCCTACCATCTGAGACCCCTGAGTGCCTTCTGTTCTAGCAATAGGTTCTTGAGTGGTTCTCTGTATCTTTGTTGGGGAGCTGTGGTTGGAACTATAGCTTCTCTGTGGTGAAGACTGACTTCTGTTGAGACAGCTGTTAAACTCCTGGACCTTCTGAGCCACTGAGCCCCTTTTACGATCTGTACTGTTTGAAAACCCTTTAGCTTGGGGACAATCAGTGGGGTTGCTGGTGGTGTCTTCAGACACTTTGCCTGTAGTTTCTATTTCTTCGTAAGTATGGCTTATCATACTTGTGGTTTTTTCCTTCACTGGAAGTTCTCCATTTGTTCCGAGAAAACTTTTATAAATGGCTAGATTGTCATATGCATTTGGATTGATTACAATGGGAACTTTAATAGCATTTTTGGAACTCCGAGCATAAGTTGGTTCATCATGAATGATAATTGGAAAAGGTGGCATACCGGCATTGTTATAACTATTAAATTTTATTTCGGACAAATTAGGTGACTTAACAGGGATGGTTTTGGAGGAAACATTTATAGCTATGGGTGAAGTGGGTGCTGATTTGTGACAGTTTTTCCTTGGAGGGACATTTGGTCCTATTCCACCACTAATTAATTCCACCTTAGGTATCTTTTGTCTTGGACTGGTACTGGAAGTCCATACTTCTTGGTATTGAATTGCACTGGACTTTTGGAAATGGGCACTTATTTGACCTGATGTCAATACAGGTGGTGTCACTGGAGAGTTTGGAGCAGAAGATGAGCTTTTTGTCTTGGGGTTGTTAAGAGGCCCCTCAAGGTGTTCACTGGCCATGGCTGCTGACACGTCCACAACAGTATATGGCTTACATAACGGTTGTTCAAGATTCACAACACGGTAGGGCTTTGCTTGTTCTTGTACAGGAATGAGGTTTATGATTACTGCTTGCCCAGCAATATCTGTAGAGGCTTTACTTCCTTGCTTCTCAGTTTGCACAGCAATCTTGCCATCCTTCTCTTCTAATCTGAGAGCAAGGACTGCTTTGTGAGTCTCTGGGATTTTTACTGAGCTTTTTGATGCTTGTGATGAGTCCTTCCCCTCACTGTTACCAGAGAGACTTTCATAATTGGACTCATGTTCCTTCATATCCTTAGAACCTCCTGGGTTACCAGGAGATATTTCCCCATTACAAGTCTTCTGGGTCAAACTACTGGCTGTTTCAGAATGTGATTCTTCTGTTAAAGAAGAATCTGGTGAGGTGGAGTCAGATGACACCATACTCTGAGTGCATGCTGGTCCACAGACTACAGAATTCTCTTCATAGCCATTCAGGATTTCATCATAACTGTCATCATAGTCTACAGCACAGATTCTCTGCAGAGACTTATTTCGCAGAGGAACAGTATTCCACTTTCTGTCCACATAGAACTGAACAGGAGACAAAGTATTTGCCCTAAAGTTAGCGAAGCGAGGTTGTCCCCTCATGCGAATCTCCATGGCCAACAACTCTTCATCACTTTCATCCCAGCTCTCACGCTCCTCCTCCATGCTACTGAAAAGTACATCTTCCTCACTCTCCTCACCACTAGAAAACTCTGGGTAACAGAATCGGCCCCCTTCGTTACTGATCACTTCTGTGCTCCCGCTCAGAATAACGCGCTTGCCCTGAGTATCCTTTAGGCCACCAATCATGCAACTTGGCGGAAGCTTTCTTTCCAATGACCGTTTATAGCAATCATTTATTCTTCCTAAGAATATTTCTCTGGAGTTGGTTTCATTTCCTCTTATCTGAGATGTAGTATCCAAGCCTGCTATCTCCTTCAACACTTCGGTTAGCCCATTATTGTTATTTGACATCTTCTTTGCATTATCATTATTGCCACAAGGTTTAGAAATATGGCTAATTCCTTCAATATCATTTTCATTATTATTATTGAGTGGTTTCTTATTCAAAGCTGTCCTATTTGGGTTCCTCCCTATGATGACAGGTTTGTTCTCACAGTGTCCGTGAATGCTAAGCTCACCACATACACTTTGCCCATCTGCCACCATCATAGTGGGCTTCACAGCTATAGTGGGTTTTTTAGCCACAGGAGGCCGGAGATTTCCGGTGTTCCTGATACGGTGGTTGTTACTATGATTGGCATTAGTTTTCACATTGCTGTGGGTAATGGGCGTCTTCTTTGGCTCTGGAGGGAGCTGGTGCAAGCTTTTAGGTTGAAAACAGTTCTTGCATTCACCAGGTTTCCAAACATGTTCAGTAAAGGTATTACAAGCAGACATTTTAGGAAATAGGACTTCACAGACAATGCTCTCCTTTCAGTGCATGGCAAAACTTTCATCTGGTAGTGCTCACCTCCCCTATGTATCGTAGCAGCTCTTGTTAAGTATCATCAATCTGTGGGAAAGGGAAAAAAGAAGAAAATCTGAATGGAAAGGCATATGAAGCTTTTCATGATGAATGACATAAAAAAAATGGGCTCTGTTCCTTAAATTAACAGACTGAGAGAAAAACTAATTGGAAAGTTACTTTACACACTTTTGTTGAACCATATCTAATCTTTTGCTTGATGTCTCTATGGGAACGATACTGTGACCTTCCTCTCCCGAGAATGCCTTTAAAACTGCTACCCACTAACCTGCCTGAGAGTTCTTGGTCTATTGTAGGTTCCTCTTTCTCTACCCACCCTTTACATTTTGCGTATCTCACAGGCTCCTCAAACTCATCACACTCAAAACTAATCTTCTGGCTACTCCTCTTCTCAACTCCAAAAACCTATTCTACTCTAACCAGCCTTTCTCTACTCCCTAGGCCACCTTCTTCCTCTTTTACCCTAACTCTATTAATGTCATCCACTTAGACAGCTAACTTTCAACCTTCAGACCATTCTTTTTTAAAAACTTTTTTCTTTATTTTTATTGATCTTCAGACCATTCTTGACACCTCTCCCCTCAATTCTAACACCATGTTGTCCTAACTCCCTAAATTAGTCTTGACAATTTTATCTATTATATTTCACTAGAACTCATTTTTGCCATTACCAAACATTATAATTTGCCTAGATGGCTGCAATAGGCTGTTAACTGATCTTCATGTCTGTGGCCTCACCCTATTCCAACCCAACATGCAATACATGTTATTCATCTGTATACATCTAGTATAAGGTGCTGAATAAACATTGGTTGATTAAAGTGCTGGGTTTAAAGGTAATTAAAACCAAAAAGAATCTTATGGCTCTCTTCTCTTCTCTTAGGCACATAGCTGCAGACCGTCCCACAGGACATCACTAGTCTTACACTTCTACTTTGGATGTTCTAATAAAGTTGGCAGTAGTTACATACATGTAAGAACTATTTTAATAACTGAAAAGTTAACTTCACTTCTGTACAGCAGTAACAGAATCCTTGCTTTGGCCAGAAAATTAGCCTTTTTTGTCAAGTTTCAGCACATTTATAAGGAAGGAAAAAATATTTTCTTTAACAAATATATACAAAACTAAGTCCCTTATAAACAATACTCATAAAAAACCCTGCCTCAATGGAAGAAATACAGATTTAAAGATCAAAGAATTCCATACAACTCAGAGAGCCCAACAACTCAGTCCAAATCGAAGTTCATTACTAGCTGGAGATCACTAAACTGCTTTTTTTCAATAAGGCTAAAATTTATTTCTCAAGTGCTTGTTTAAAAGCATTTATTTACTCTTTTAATATTCTAGAAGCTATGCCCCTAAGTTGATAAAATGATGTCCTGCCAGTCTGAGACTAGAACATTTTAAATAAGGAGAAGAATGGCATAAAATTAGGCTAAAAAAGGAAAGCTGGAGCCCATCATGCAGTGCTTTTTACGCTTTTAAAGATTAGAGTTTATCCTAAGGAGTGTGAAGCCACTGGAGGGTTTTAAACAGGCAAAACAACATGGTACAATTTGCATTTTTAAAAAGATGGCTCTAACTAAAAACCATAAAAAACTTAGGTATAAGTTTAACAAAATGTGTAAATTCTAAAATCTATATGCAGAAAGGTACAAAACACTGATAAAAGATATCAAATACCTAAATAAATGAAAAGATAAACCATGTTCTCTTGATACTGTTAAGATGTCAATTCTACCCAAAGTGCTCTGTAGACTTAACATAATTGCAACTAAAATCCAAGGAGGATTTTTTAGTAGAAATCACAAGCTGACTCAAAAATGTATATGTAAAAGCAGAAGAACTAGAATAGCCAAAACAATATTGAGGAAAAAAAGTTGGAAGAGTTAGATAAGTATTGAAATATTCTTAGCATACAGCTACAGTAACCCAGTGTGGTGCTGGGCAAAGGATAAGAACACAGAGCGGGGACGTGGGACTAAGTAAATTACGGACAATGGAACAAATCTAGCCTGTAGCCTGCTTTTCTATGTCCCTAAACTAAGGATGCTTTTAAAATTTGTTATGTGGTTGAAAAAATCAATAGAATATTTTTTGACAAGTGAAAATTACATGAAATTCAAATTTCAGTAGCCATAAATAAAACTATATTGGAACACAGCAAGGTTCATTTCTTTACACATTATCTATGACAACTTTTGTGCTTCAATGAAGAGCTGAGTAGCTATGAATGGCTGTAGGTGGCTCTCTCATCACTTTGTAGTGCTTTTTAGTGTTCTAAAAATTGCAAAATTCCCATTGCTGCATGTTTTGCCAGTGTGAAAACACGGTTTTCAACGATAAAAATCATAAAATTTTATTATATGTATGCATTAATAGATGAACATTTGTATTTAATTTTGATGAGAAAAAACACTTAATTTTGAGTCCTTATTAAGCAAAATGTTATCCCTCCACCCCCCAAATCCATCTTCTTATTAGCAGAACTGTGTCACAAAAAATATACTCAATTATTATATTTTAAATTGTCAAAACTTCATGGAACTTTGTTTTTCTCTTATTACACAAGTACCTACACAATATCTTGGATTTTGCCTTTTGACCTACAAAACCTAAAACATTTACTAACTAGTTCTTTACAGAAAAAATCTGCTTGCCCTAACATAGATCAGAACAGAGAGAACAGACTAGAGTCCAAAAATAGACCCACACAAATATAGGCAATGATTTTGACAAAGATGAAAAGAATATTCTTTTCAACAAATGTGCTAGAATAACTAGACATCCATAGGCAATAAAAGAAATATCAATCTCTACCTCAGGCCACATACACAAAAATTTAACTCAAAATGGATCGAAGATCTAAGTATAAAATTTCAAAGAAAACGTAAGAGAAAATCTTTGCAACCATCGGTTAGGCACAGTTGTTAGATACAACACCAAAAGACTGATCCATAAAAGAAAGAAAAAATAAATAATTAGAACTTCATCAAAATAAAATATGTTTGCTCTGATAAAGATACTGAGAAGTATCTTCTCATTTGTTTGCTCTGATAAACAAATGAGAAGACAAGCCACAGATGAGAATATTTTTGCAAATTACATATCTGGCTTTGTATACAGAATATATAAAGGACTTTGAAGATTCAACAAAAATAAAATAATGCTAATTAAAAATACATAAATGACTTAAGCATGTACTTCATCAAAAGTATATATGGATTTCATATAAACATGTGATAGATGCTAAATATCATTAGTCATACAGGAATGGTAGCTCACTGTAGTTTTAATGAGCTACCATTATACATATATTAGAATGGTTAAAATAAAATCAAAACAAAAACTGGTGCTAGGGAGAATGTGGAGCAATTGAAACTCTCATATTGCTAGTAGGAGTGCAAATGGCTCAGCCACTTTGAAATAATTTGGAACAATGGTGTGTTCCTAGTCCTCTATAAGACCAAAGCATCCAGTATAATATGAAGAACTTCATAATTCAAAAATTTAATCTGTAAAATAAATGTCTACAATTATACAAATACGAATCCTTTATAAAAGTAAAGAGATAGCACCTATGAACAGATATTTAAAGGCTGATGCTTAAAGTTATTTTAGAAGTCTGTTTTATCGGGAACATACACATATGAAGAATGCGAAGGAATATTATTCCAAATCTTTTATTACAATTAGAATCTTGATCACAATGGGTAATTTTCATTATCAGAAACAAACAAAAAAAAAATACAAAAAAGAAACAGTTTGGCAGTTTCCTATGAAGTTTAACAACGTACAATGGCGCCCAGCACTCGTGCCCCTAGGTGTTCACCCTGAGTAAAAGGAACAGTGATGTTTACACTGAAGCCTGTGCACAAAGGCTTACAGGCGAACACTGGGAACAGTCCAAATACTGTGCAATAGTACAGTATTTGGTTACATGACTGCATGCATTAGTCAAAACTCAGAACTGTACACTAAATAAAAGATTTTTTCTGTATATAAATCAAACCTCAATAAATCTGACTCAAAAGATAATAGACAGCTCTGGCTGCTGTGGTGACAAGTAACTGGGAAAGAACAGGCTGGGCGGTGGGGAGGGATGGGAGGAGGGCAGGAGACTTCAAAGAGCCATTGTGGGCAAAATAAGATATGACAAGAATCTGGAGTAGGATGTGGTACCAGAGAAGGAGAGAAAGGTACATGCAGGAATAAGTGAATTCTGGAACAACATTTTAGGTTTATGAATTTGAATGATTTGTGCGGCTACTTACTGAGATAAACAATGTTCGAGGAGGTATAACTTTTGGAGGGAAGATTATGAGTCCATATTTTTGTTAGCCTGCATGTATCTAATAGAGCAAGGAACTAAATTGAGAATTCTGGAGCACAGAAAAGAATTCTGCTGTTCTTACCTGGAAATTACTAGCATAGAAATATCTAGGCCAAAAAGGAAATAGAATGAGCTGGGGTAGTGGCCTTGGTGGGTGAACCAGGGAGAAGAGGATAATCTCCATAGAAAACTCAAAAGTTACAGCAGTGTGATGATACAAAAGCCAGATGAGATTCATTAGGGTCTGAAGGTAACTATTCAAATTCTGTTGAAAGGTAACAGAGCACAAGTACTAAAAGTACCTTTAGGACTTTGATGTGAGTTCACTGGTGACCTTAGCACTGTGGGGATAGAAAGCAGAGTGGGGTGAGTTGAAGAGTGTGGAGATAAGAGAGTAACTGTAGATACTTTTTTTTAGAAGTTTAGGGTGAAAAGTGGAAGATAGACCTGGGAGTATGAGAGGTATCTAATTCCTTATTTTAAGATGGCAGAAACAATATGATGTTGAATGACAGTATTAACTGCAGGAGAGGCTGAAAAGATAGGGAAAAAGGTATATAATCACAAAATTTAAAATGCTAAAACTGAGTAGGCCCTTAGGTCAATTTCTGTTTGACAGATGAGGGAAAATTGAAGCTCAGAAAGACCACATAGCAAGTGAAAGACTATAGCTATGTACAATGTATTTTGTTTCAAATATTTGTCTTTTTTATATATGAATTTTTTGTTTTGTTATATATATGCTCACCACGAAAAATAAGAGCAGTATAAAGAAAATATATATCATGTATAGTCCTATTACTCAGAAGTAACTTCTATTAATATTTGGGGTAGTTCATGTCAGTCACCAGAATTTTTTTTAGTGTTTGCCATGACAAAGTAACAGCTTGAGCTAAAGTTGACCCTCCAAAACTTTTTTTAGAAAAATATTGCAAAATTGCCTGTCTACTCAGCACTATGTGGCACTGAAAACAAAAGAATAAGGAATCCTGGCCTAATACCTTGTTAACCTAGTTAAAGCCACTGCTCTTTATAAACTAGTAGATAAACAGTAAAAATAATTTCTCACTTTGAGTGCAAGTAAATTAATTCAGTCAAGAAATAGCTGTTGAGTTGATCAGCAGCTATAACATTATCCACAGGATGGTCAAGTGAGATTCTCCAAGAACACAGTTTATTGTCAGTGGTAAGCACAACAGAAATTCGTCGATAAAATTGAAACCTTGGATTCGACTTTTTTTTTAACCAGTTCAGTGTACATCTGTATTCATGCTCCTATAAAACCAAGGGATGAACCAAGCAAACACTCTTAGCAAGCACCCGATGGAGCTGCTTTCTAAGCCACTGAAGTCTTAACCACGGTGGTTTCATTTCTCAACATTAATTGTGTTTGGAGACAAAGATGTGTATTTTAAACCAGTGTCAAAACAATTTTAACTTATAATAGATCTTACAAAGAGAAGCTGTACTGGATGTAGTTCTGTCCAAAGAGCCATCCTTGGCCTTTACTGCCTTTGTAAAATGGCTTCAATGGCAATAACTAGCAGCTTTGCTTGCTTAACACTGACACCTCCGAAACAGGAAACTCTAGTCATCAAGATTATGCTTGAGGAAAAACGAAGTTTCCCCAGGGCACTTATGCAAAGGAAATATGACCATCTACCTTGGTGTGTTTTATTTATTTGCCAAAACAGGTCTGATATGAAGCATCCAAATGGAAAGTTTGAAAAGAAAAGCTCAAAGTCAGTCCTAGGATGAAATGGCTGATGGTAGAACTTAAGGGCTGAAGCTGCCCCTAGAAGCTAGACAGGATTCCATGATCTAAAATCCAATTTCATATTTGACAGTTTCAAGACGAAAGCCCTTCATGCTATAGATGAACCTATTTAAGAGTAGCCTATTTTACTTCAAGTCATGACAGCTTTTTAAGAACCTATTACTGGGTTTTACTTGCTCTACTGCTATACAATGATAATAATTAATTTGCTTCTAGCCCTACAGTTTAAAGCAGATTTGACACAAACAGTTAAACACACACTGGATTTCAATCTCGGAATAAATAGACTGGCAGAAAGGGCTGGAGTTCCTTAAGCGGAATTCAGCTTCTGAGTCAATGAAGAGAGGGAGAGTGTGTTAAGTGGTATGTTAAACACCATATACAGACACTTCCTAAAGGCACCCAAGAAGAATCCGTCAGTAATAAAGGAGGATGGGGAATGGACTGCAAAGCTCCTCCCTCTACCCTGTGACTCTTGGAGGCCACTGTTTCTCTCCCTAAAATCTGCCACACTGCCAGAGAGTCAGAGTCAAGAGTCCTCACTGCTGTACATGGCTTTTAAGGACACTTTAGTAAGGAACTATCACCTATACGTCATCCTACACAGTCCATCTCCAGGATGCTAGGCCAAAATTCATAAGTCAGGGTTCTCATTAAACTTTTGTAATGTTACATGTGGGTCCCATATAAAAAAAGAAAAGGGAAATGTGACAAGTATCCTCATGTCACTGTTCCCAACCTTTCCTTCTTCCACAATGAAAAATGCTGACCCAATACCTCAACCAACTGCCAAAATCTTCAGCATCTGACTAAACCGGTGGAGAGAGGAAGTGAAAGCAAAGCTGCAGGAAAAGGTTTTATAGGAGATAAAACACAGTGCTAATTTGGTACATAAGTGACAATTCCACGAGTAAAAGAAACTTTGTAATTTGAGATCTGGGGCCCCCCCCCAAAAAAAATCACAGTTCTTTGCTATCACAAGAATAGGCAAGAATTTAAGAAATAAGGTTCTCCTGACTATAGAAGAAACCAAAGTAAAACTTGCTTAATTTTGGCAACCGAAACTCTAAGTAAAAAGAAGAAGCCCATTCATGTGCGATTGTTCTAACTACAAGTTACTCCTCACAATTTCCTTTTTGTCACATAACAGTCATCTCCAGATGTGCAACAGCAAATACACACTATGAAGCAGCACTGCTTTGATCCCAACACAGTTTTTAAGTTTAAATTTTTTGATTAACCAGCTTCATAGTAATAATTATGAGCTTGGCAATAACTAGTTATGAGATTTTAAATTATGAATGTTTACTGAACCCACCTCAGACTCCTACTTAAGAAGGTACACATCAGAGAGGAGGTTAAAATGTTCTTAACAGCCAAGGACTTCATAGATTTTTAAATAATTTATTCTATTCATATACTGTTTCTTCTCCCTGGAATGTACAAGTATTTCCTCTAATACTGTTCCACTTAGCAAAACTCTATCCTCTGAGAACCAGTTCAAATTGTATCTCTGTGATGAAACTTCATTCCCTAAATATCTTCATTATAATACTATGTTGTGTTGTAATTATATTAAGTCCCTAGAAGGAAGAAGGGCTGTCTTTTCATTTCTATACAGCTTGGAATATACAAGATACTTACTATATGAATGCTTGCTAAATAATAATTAGCTGTCTGGGCTGCCCTGTAGTTGTGTTTTTGTGCTTCAGAGTACTGAAGGAGTGAGTATTTTGAGGCAAGTTAAACATGACCTTTCATCCGGCCAAGCTCCAGTCAGGAACCACCCTAATTTAGAGGCACCTGGAAAACTGTGGGTTGAGTGTGAATGGTCAGATGCTACTCGCAGTTGCCTTGCCGTGTCCTTCTTTTTACTGCCCCAAACTCCTGAGCTGTCAAATGAATAAAGCCAGACTGCAGGCTAATTGAGATGTGAAAAGATAGGAGCACCCTGATTTAAAAGTAATAGTAAGAAAGGTATTCCTTTAAGATTCGAAGGTGAGAAAAAGAAGATAAAGAAGCATGAAAAGTTGTTAGAAAGGAAAGAGAAATAAGACAACAGTCAATTATTATGAGTAATCACACTTGCATGTTTATAGCAACATAATCAGAGGAAGCAATGTCATTTGTTATCACTCTTCATTTCTAGAGGTTTTATTGACTTTCATGACTTGTACATTTTTAGTACGTAATTTTTCTAATCACACTAAAACTAGTTACAGAAAAAAGTAAACAATACATTCTACACAACATTTACAATTTATACTTAAAAAATTATTGTTGTTCAATTACAGTTGTCCCCATTTTTCCACCATTACTCTCCCCTGCCCTACACAACCCCCATCTTCATCCATGGGTCCTGTGTCCATGTTCCTTGACTTCACCCTTCCCCCTTTTCCACCTTTATCCCCCCTTCAACCCTCCCCTCTGGTAACTGTCATACTTTTAAAAGGGAAAGCATACTTCTAAATTAATGAAAGTCTGAATTATACAAAACTTCAAAGAAATATAGATTTATTGCTTTCAGAGAGGTAACCATAACTAGTATAACAGTCTTTTCTGGTAGAGGTATTTGAAGGACCTATTCTAATACATAGGAATTATTTTTTATAATAGTTGTAAATAAATAATAGCTTAAGAACACATTAAAAAGGTATCTTTCAAACAGGGATCCAGGATGTATTTCCAAGGGTCCATGAGTTCTCCAAAAAAGCTTCAACACTAAACTGAGCGAAGTTTACACCTAAAAAAATTAATATAAACATATGCTGGACCACTGCAACAGTCACTTATTAACTAAGCAGAGCAACAGGATTTATAGCATGGCTACAAATGTAGATACATTTGTTTTTCTAATCTAAGCCTGCATCAAGTATCACTCTAAATGTAAGGAATAATGAGGAAAAGATACTCACTTAAATATGTAAATGATACAGTCTCACTAGTTAAAAAGCAAAATAACATCCTAGTGTACTCACTCTACATGGTACTAATCTTGGGTTTTCAACATCCTGAAAAGAAATGTGGCAGAAGAAGAAAGCCAATGGTAATGAAAGCTACCAAGAAACCCGTGGAGCAACAAGTCAGCTCCCTGCTCACATTGCAAACAATAATTCAATGTCAGCAAAAGATCATCTATCCCACTAAAATAATGTTAATTTGTACTTCATTAGTTTTATAGGTTTTTCTGTGCTTAACTTTTAAATTTGCTTTGGCTTATAGTTATATGAGAAATATAAACGTAGGAATTCATACCTAATTTTATGTTTGTTCATATTTAAGTAAATATTTAAGTAAATTATGATAGTTTTATATTACTGAAAGACTGCAGTTTTTATTTTTTATTTTTACTTTTTAAAGATTTTATTTATTTATCTTTAGACGGGGAAGGAAGGAGAGAGGGAGAGAAATATCAATGTATGGTTGCCTCTCATGTGTCCCCTGCTGGGAACTGGCCTGCAACCCAGGCATCTGCCCTGACTGGGAATCGAACAGCGATCTTTTGGTTCACAGGCCCATGCTCAATCCACTGAGCTACACTAGCCAGGGCAAGACTGCAGTTTTTAATCAATTAAAAGAGTATATATCTCTGGTTGATATGGCTCAGTGGGTTGAGCACAGGCCTGTGAACCAAAGAGTTGCTGGTTGGATTCCCAGTCAGGGCACATGCTTGGATTGTGAGCCAGGTCCTCAGTAGGGGGCATGCTAGAGGCAGCCACACATTGATGTTTCTCTCCCTCTCTTTCTCCCTCCCCTCCCCCCTCTCTAATAATAAATAAAACAATTTAAAAAGTATATAAAATTACTAAAGTTTGAAAAGTAGTGCTTGACTACTTCCGGCCAAGATGGAGGCGTAGGTGGAAACACTGTACCTCCTCTCGCAACCAAGATTAAGGACAACAAATATTTCTAAACAATAACACAACCAGAACACAGAAAATTGAAATACGGAAGTCGACAACCATTCAACCAGACCGGTAAGAGGGGCGGAGTCGGCAGCCGGTGGAGAGAGAAAGCGGCAGGAAAACGTGGTGGCTGCCAGGCTCGGGAGCGCCAGGCGGCGTAGGTGGTGTGGAGCTTCCAGACCCCAGACGCCTATTCATAATAAGCACTTGATAAATATCAGTTCTTTCCTCTTTTATTAAATCTCTATATCTAATGGAGGACACATATCCATACCCCATCATGACATACCAGGTGCGGTATTCGAAAGCTAGTTCTATGTAAACACTGTTAACGTACGTGGGTAGGCTTCAAATATCATCAACAGTTTAATTAAAGATTTCAGCTTGTTTGTAAACCTATCTACCACTTTACTGTTTCTACAGGAAAAATGTATTCCCAAATTCTGAACAACTGACCTGTGAAGCAACTTTAACATTTCATTTTGGACTTGTGTTTTACATTAGTTTCAAGAGATGCTGTCAGAATGTATTGAGGAGGGAGTTGCTGAGAAATAAGTTAAGGTGTGCATGAAAGGCGGACATGAAGGATACATTGCCAGTAGGCAGACTTGGAGGCAAAGTGGTGGGTTCAACTTTTTCATAATACTAGACCAGGTAAGGTCCCAAACTAACACAGAGGCAGTAGAAATTAATGGGCAGGAGCTGATTTGAGAGGGCAAATAGACAACATTTATGACCAGTGGGACATTGTGGAAGAGGGGCAGGGAGTAAATATGATCCTGGGGTCTCCCTGGATGAAGAACCAAGATGATTTTCCTTGAGGCATAGTGAGAAATGTGGACAATTAAGGTAGCAACAATTGCACTACTATAACGGTAGAGGATAAGGAGAAAACTGATACCTGAATGAAACTAGCAGTCTAAAATCAAGTATGTGATTAAAAGTTCTTCCGAGTAGAAATATTTCAATTGCTATTTTCTTATATAAATTTGACTCTAAATCTTGAGTACAAATGGTTTGGCGAGAGTAATATAAGAAAGACAGGATGGGGAACGGAAAGAAGAAGGTAAAGTGACAATTTTCTAGCTATCTTTGTTTTACTACATATAAAGGCAGAAAAAGAAAACTTGGGCTCAGTCAGTACAGTGATGGGGCCATATGGAGTTTGAAAGACGGGAACTCTAGCAAGAAGTCTCACATACTATATATGAGCATGAGCATATGTTGGGAACTGCCCTGCCTGGTTTCAGAAGCTATAACCCACCCCCCATGGCTAAGGCTAAATGAGCAACCTTCAGACCACAAGCCACAAAGGAGACAAAGCTTATCTCCCTGGCAGGGGCTCCACCTCTGCCCCTTTTACTTCACCCTGCCTGGCCCCCAATGCTTGATCAGTTAGCCAATGACGGGTAAGATTCCTCAAGGGAGGAATGACCTAAGACAGGCATGATCATGGGGGCTCCCAGGGAAGGACTTGGAGGGCTATAGTAAAAGGGGGTGATGGACCCTTGCCCCTCAGCTTGGATAAAGCCTGAGTCCTCATTCTGTCTGCGAGAAGTTTCCTAATCTCTTGGCTGCCTTACTTCCCCTGCCTGACTTAAGCCTGAAACAATGACAGAGGGAGGTGCAGCCCTGTGCTGGAAAGGGCAGGTTCCCCAGGGTGATCAGGCCTAAGAAAGAAAACATAAAATGCTGTGAAACCTGCTTTGCTAAGAATGCTCTCAATTAAATGATAAGGGTCCAAGCAGGAAATAAGTTTGTTTCCCAAACTTTTGTAGCCCTTTAGCTAACAGACCCTGACTCAGAATAAGCCCTAGTAGTTCTTTGTATGCTATCTATTGTGTGATCCTTACTGCCTAACAATGATTAATGAGCTTTACCTGTATTCCTGTGCAAAATGAACCCAATAAAAACCCACTGAGAAAAAGGCTCTTGGCCCTTCTCCTTCAAGAGATCGACCACCTTTCCTGCCCAAGCAGATCATGTCTTGGGAGACTTATTCTCATCCGTGGTGGCCAGGGGAGCCCTGAGGCCAGAGCTCCCCCACAAGCATATGGCAAGGGGTTTCACAAGGCTGTTCTCCAGAAAATAGCAGAAGCTTAGATGCTGGGGAGTCTAGTGGATAATATATGTAAGGAGACCAAATCTGAGAATGTAAAAACTAAATTACCCTCAATAAAAGTATGTTGGGTCTTCATTGTCCTTAACAGTAAAGATACCTGTTTGTGGTCTGTATCACTGGATCAACAGAAATCCAATGCTTCTCTGATGTGCTGGGTCCCTGGGCTCGTGGTTTCCAGAGAAATGGGTAGTGTTTCCATTCCCTTTACAACCCAGCAATTCATAGAAACCTTGGGGACACAAATGAACAACATCCAAGTCCGTTATTAATTAGATATGTTAGTTTATATAAGTTATTCAAACTCTCTAAGCCTCATGGTCCTTACCATTTTTTTAAATGAAAGATAACAATTCTTTTTTGTTAAAGATTATATTCATTTATTTTTAGAGAAAAGGGAAGGGAAGGAGAAAGAGAGGGAGAGAAACATTAATGTGTGGTTGCCTCTCTCACATGCCCACTACTGGGGACCTGGCCCACAACCCAAGCATGTTCCCTGGGAATCAAACTAGCAACTCTTCGGTTCACAGGCCTGCGCTCAAACCACTGAGCTACAACAGCCAGAGCTTAATTCTTTATATTAATGAAAGCAGTCAGAAAATAAAGATATGCAAACAAACAAAATCCCAAACCCAAAATCTCACCGCATACTCTTCCAGGCCTTTTTTTTGTTTACATCTATTAATATACAGATGTATTTAACACAATGAACACGCTGTTTGGTAGTATGAATACCTTTAAAGTGTTTTCCAAAACTGAGTATCAATTCAAAAGATTATGTTAATGTAAATTTGAGTTACAAATGCCAATTTAAATCACTCGAACTTAACAGGAGAAATAAAGTTGAAGTCAAAGTTCTTAATAACCTCAAACAATTAACAGTATTTCTCATAATAAAGAAATAACTCTTCCATATGGAAATAGTTATCTGGCAAGATTACCTATTCAGGGCACACCTGAAAACTAGTCAAAGTAGGAGAGAGCCTTAGCATCTCATTTATAGACTCTACTCTTGTTTACACACAAATTTAATTTGATCAACCCAAATCAGTTTTATTGGTATTGTTTATACAAAAATAAAGGTCAATGCTCTACTTATAATTTGATGAAATATAACTGTCTCTCTCATGCTACCCTTTATTTGTACATCTCCTATCCACTTTACTATGACCCACTGAGATAACAATGTTAACTTATTTTGAGTGGTTGACGTGAGTGTCCCACTGCTTTTTCAAATAGGTGCCCAAATGGTCCTTCTACTATTATCTTTTTAAAGACTCTCTTGCTAATGATCTCTTCCATGATCTTGTCTATTCCCAAATATTTAATGGTGGGATAACTCCCCAGAGCCTACAACTTTTATCCTGAACTCTTAATCTCCAGACATCAGCTTCCAACTGCCAACTAGACCTTTCCAAACAAAATTATCTTTCTTCCAAAATATGCTCTGCCTTTTTCTGGGCACCATAACAATTATGGTAACACAAACTGGTAGGCAGTCAGACTGGGCCAACTTTGAGCCCTCCTGGTTTTTCTTATGCTATCTCCAATCAATTACCAGATTCTACCTAATCTGTCATCTCCCATTGACAACCATGGCCATAACCTGAGTTCTGCAATTCATCACTGGTTGTCTGAAGTACTTGTATAGTACCCTGTTGTCCCCTAAGTCCTCTAAAATACAGATCTTTTGTACTTTAATGCTTCATAAAACCATTAGTGGTTCCCATTGCTTATATAAATATGAACATAATGCTCTTTTTGATCTGACATTGTCTTAAAACGTCTGCTACACCTGTATAACAATTGTTCAAAATTCCATGGAACTTTTGATTCTTCAATCAAATGCCACTTCCCTTGAAGGTGCATATCCTCCTTTTAGAATTGACTATTTCCTCCTTAAAATTCCCATTACATGGTATTTATGGCTATCTGTATACAACTTCCTCTCTCACTCAATCAGTCTTAGCTCCTTGAAAGGAGGAAACATTGCTTACTCAGTTTTGGTACTGTATATTTCTTGAGCAGATGAATAAATGATGCATTCTTTATTATCTGGGTTCACAGACCAAAATAACTGAAGTGTCAAATGACTACCGGACAGCACAAGGGAAGAATGAAAAATACAAAAACCAAACTTAAGAACTCAAAAGGCCTTTTTGTGTGGGGCAAACAGGCCTGTATCCCGTAAAGTCGTCACTGTATTTTCCAGAACAGCACTGTGATTGACACTGATATTAATTATAGCAAGATTTCAAAAAGATTATGTTTATTTAACCTATATTTAAGAAAGGAAGAAAATAGAAGTGTGAAAGGTATTTTGGAAAGATCTGCATACAAATGGCTTTACTGTTTAAAAGTTTATTTATTTAATTATAAAATAAATACCTATTATAGCAAACTTGAAAAAATGAACAAAAATTGGAGGAAAAAGCACTCCAAATCTTAGTCTATATTTTTAAAAAATGTAGGTCACATAGCACCAAATGATTATTCTAACTACAACATTTTCATGTTTAAAGAACTCAAGCTCAGTTATCTAGAAAAATTTGGCCAAATAGAAGGCGTTCTAGTTCTGGGATGTAGAGATATAAGATTTTACTGTATCACTACACAGTTATTCATCCGACTCTTCTGTTTTCATGTGTGACTAGACAATGATAGGGTGGGAAGACGAGGAAATGGGGAACAAAAAAAAAAATGGAGAGTGAAGGGTCACTGCTTTCATTCCCAGTCAGGACACAGCCTGGGTTGTGTGTGGGACAGGTCCCCAGTTGGGGGCACATGAGAGGCAACCACACATTGATGTTTCCCTTTCTTCCTCCTTTACCCTCTAAAAATAAAGAAATAAAATCTTGAAAAAAAATTGTGAGGGGAAAGACAACACAAAGGGTGGAGGGACAATCATAAGTGCGAGGAAGAACAAAAAAACAGACAGGAAAAGCCCAATGTATGAGCAAACACCTTCAGAAAAAGGACAACTTCTTTAATTTCCCATCATAACTCCCATTGTTCTAGTTGACTCAGGCTGATGTGTGCACCCTGAGATGAATGTTGAACATATGCCTTATTCAACACAACCCAGTTAAAAGGATTTTAATTGGTGTGCACCATTCCATGCAATTTTAGCATTTTAAAAATGAATAGTCTTGCTAAGTACCAAAGGGTAACATGGGCTAATCATTCAATAAATGAGCACATAAAAATGAATGCAACTATAAGACCTGTTGCTAAACACCCCATCTTGAGGAAGCCTCCCCTTAAATGAGTACCCACAAAAGATGTAAATTTACTGTGCAATACTCACAAGTGTCTCCCACAATTATTTGCAGGAGCAATACCATCATTCTTGCATCTCCCTCTAGATATTTTATGCTACACAGCCTGTGAACCCTGCTATTCTTTTTTTAAATATATTCTATTGATTTTGTCATTACAGTTGTTCCATTTCCCCCCTTCATTCCCCTCCACCCTGCACACCCCCTCCCACCCACACTCCACCCCTTTAGTTATGTCCATGTGTCGTAAGTTCTTTAGCTTCTACATTTCCCACACTACTCTTGCCCTCTCCCTGT